>PVKN010004292.1:0-34031 GCA_004027915.1 Capromys pilorides
AAAATAAAAATAAATAAAAAGCCTAGAATCACCTTGTTACTGTTCATTTGAGAAAGAACAGCCTAGAATAACAGAGGAGACTCTTGGAAAAGGCAACCAGGACTTCCAGATATTAACTTATACAGCCAAGAGTTATGATGAAATCTTATTAGTAAAATAGGGTTATTACTATTATTATTATTTTGTATTTAATACAGGGTTTATAAGGTCCCACTACACAGATCAGATTCATAGATCCTCCTGTTTTCAGCCTCCCAACCTCTGGGATTACAGGTGCACGCCACCACGCCCAGTCTCATTCACTGTCTCAGTGCACCCCAGGGGTGGGGCCAGTACAGCAGGATGGGAATCAAACCCTGGTTGCTGGGCCTACCTTAACAGGCGCTTTAGTCCACTGAGCTATCTGGCTGGCCCAGGATGGTTCTACAGTACATTTTATAATGCAGAGTACTGCCAGAGCCATCCTGAGAAATGTTTTTTAACACTTAATGCTCATTCAACAACTGACACTCTTATAAATTATTTGCATATATTTGTCCATTTAATTACCTGTAATCAGTAAATAATAGGACCCATGAGGTAAATATTGTTTTGTCATTCCAGTTTACAGATGAAGAAACTGAGGTCTAGAAAAATTAAGCACTTTGCTCAAGATAGCAAATGTGCAAGTTGAGAAAGCCAAATCCAGACTGTCTACAACGAGAAGTAAAGACTACACTCACCATGCCGGGCACCTCCCTAGCAAAATCATTGCTCACTGATAAGATACGTTTTAAGTATATTATTTGTACAATCAGTATGTACAGTCCTAAAATAATGACTGTTAAGGAAAAAAAGTTCAATAAAATTGCTTCTGAGGCAATGTGAAATTTTTTAAAGGCAGAATAAAAAATCTATAGAAATTCTTTGGTGAAAGAGTGAAAAATCTATCTATGGGATAAACTAGATATAAATACATATCTATAGACATGCATAAGGTGATCCTTGTGGGCTAGAGCAGAGACCCCAGCCCACACCAACCACATCACTGTCTAGGGCTTGAAGCCAGGCTCCAGCTATGCCCCAGGGTCCCCAGGAAATAGATGCCACTGAGAAGAATGAGGTTCCCTACAAATGAGGGTAAACAAAAGGTGTACAAAAATATAAAAAGTTTTAATGCACAAAACAAAAAATCATAAAAAGAGAAAACATACATGGCAAGAAAACATACAAAGATATTCAAGAAATTACAATAAAATTTTTTTTATCACTAGAGCAGCTATGATAGAAAATAATAATTATTTCCGATAGAAGTATATGTTCGGGCTGGGAGAAAAAGTATATGTTCAAAGACAGTCACTAAAATGTTGTTTAAAATAGCTAATAGCCTATGAACAACCTAGATAAGCATCAGTAGATGACTAAATACAGGATGGCTGATCTATTAAAGGAGATACTTTAAGCCATTAAAATTCATGATGTAGATCTCTCTTTGTTGATGTAAAAGCTATTTACAATATATTTATTGCTCAATGAAGAAAGACAGGATAATCGACTATGTAATACAAACTGTTAGCAGCAGTTATTTATGAATGATAGAATTGGAGCTGATTTTTTTTTTCTCTTGACTTTCTTTAGACCCCTATTTCAGCTTAAAAAAGTAAGCATATACCCTTACCACCATCACCACCACCACCACCACACACTTAATAATTGGGGAAGGGGGAAATATCCCAGGGCAGAAAAATTGTCCCTCTGTGCCATAGCAAAGGCCCAGGTTATTTTCAACAAAACATTCTCTGGCCAAATCACACATTGTACATTAGCAAATCCTTGTGGCCTAAAAGGGATCCATCTGGGCATTCTTTCAGATCATTGTAGGATTTCAGAGTGAAAAGAAGCTCCCAGCTACGCTTCCAGGAGCTGAAGCTCCCTGAGAAGATGCTTATCCCAGGCACTGAGGTGCTCTCTTGGAAGCTGCCAGTACACCCAAGCCATTTATTTTACCGTCTTGCTTGTAATTTCTTAATTTGGAACTTAATCAGGTTCTTGTATACTGTCTCTAGTCAGACATTAAACAGAGTGCTTAAACCAGACAATGCAATCAAAAAGAACATGTTATACCCTCTAGATTTTTATTGGCAAGTTTTGCTCTCAGTACTTTCATGGAGAAATTTTTTGATGTGTGCTAGTGGGTTTGAAAAGCTGAACTCTTTGCCTATATATGAACTGAAGAACTTAGTTGAAAAGCAGCACAAGACTCTTACAAACACGGCCCCTAGTCTAGAATGCCAACCAAAGCAATGTTCAGCAATCAGCGTGAACCCAGCAATCCTGAGTGTTCTGCCATTCCTGGGCAGCTCTGCAGGCCTCTAAAAATAAGGACAGCCTAACTAGAGACAGAAGATGCTATTTTCCAGAACATGCTAGGAAGGCTTTGCAAATAGTGGGAAATCCCCTGAAGGGACTTAAGTGACCATGGTAGCCACAGGAAGTCTACTTGAGTGATGGAAGGAAGGTGGTCACCAAATGCTGTCCAAGGGGGGTGCTGCTAAGCATCTTGCTTTCATTTTGCTCGGTCCCAGAGGTGAAATACCCAGACCAACAAAGGCGTCCTTGCCCCTCGAGCTCCTCCTCCCTCCTCTTTGCTGGCACAATTTCTCCTCTACAGAAGAGCAAATATTAAAAGTACACAAAGCATCCGTGCCCTTAACTTGCCCCTATCAAGCAACCAAGCATTTTCAAAATAAACACTACAACAGGACCCAAGTTCTAAAACCTCAAAATATGGTAAAACAGCTAGAGCACTTCCATAAACAGCCATCCCCTTCACTGCTCCTCTTTCAGTTATTCTTCTGTGCATTGCTGGGTTGTGCTGTCCAGCTCAGCAGGATGAAGCATGACTCAGATCAGAGACTGAGGCTGGGGTGGAGGGCGGGCGCGGCAGCCATGTTGGCTCGGATGAAGGCTAAGAAAGGGCTGAAGAACAGGGCCCTAGGAAATCCACGGGGAGGGGGCCAGGTGCTTGGCCACCCAGCTTATCATTTGGAGACACAAACTGTCAGCCTGGACCTGTTTGTGCTAGCTGAAATATTCTTCTAATTTGCTTATGAAAAGGAGAGAGAGAGAAAGACAGAGAGAGAGAGACAGAGACAGACAGACAGAGACAGACAGACAGACAGACAGACAGACAGACAGACAGACAGACAGAATATCCAGGCAGCTTCTTGAGATGGCACAGCTAGCAAACAAGTCTTCTGAACCCCACCATGAAAGCACAATGAGCTGTAGTTATTCTACTTATCCTCAGCCTCAGGTTATCTGGGAGACTGAGGACAGCCCAGGAGTAAGGGCTAGAACATCTGAGAAAGAACACAGCAGCCTGAGGGAATCTGGGAGCCGCACACATGTGAGGAGGCTATTAGGGACAGCTGGTACCTCTGTAGGCAGAGGGCTAGTAGCTTTCCTTGTTCCTTTCATTGGCTTTGAGGGCTAATCCTGCAAGGCACGCAGAACCATCCCCATTTCACAAAGGAGGAATCTGAAGCTTACAGCAGTTAAGAAATGTGTTCAGCCAGATGTGGTGGCGCATGCCTGAAATCCCAGCACTCTGGGAGGCTGAAGCAGGTGGACTGTGTGCTTGAGTCCAGTCTGTACAACTTAGTGACTTAGCAAAACCTTGTCTCACAATTGAAAAAAAAGTTAAAAAGGGTTGGAAATGTGGCTCAGAGTGTGGGTTCTGGATTCAGTCGTGTGTGTGTGTGTGTGTGTGTGTGTGTGTGTGGTTAGAGAGAGTGGAGAAAAAACAAACAGGACAAGTGTTCAAGGTCACAGCCTGGGCTGGAATCAAATCTGCACTTGTCTCAATTCAACAGTGATGCTTTTTCTGACAGTTAGACAACCACAGCCTTGAAGAAAGAAAGGCTCAGGCCTTAGCATCAGAAGAGGGCTCTGGCTTGGGCATCAACTCTGCCTCACTTGACCGACCAAGTTACCCAATCTCCTGTGGGGATGCTGATGGCAAGGAGAGTGCTAGGACAGAGACAGTCAAATGTCGGTCTCTGTTATAATAAACCTGAGGGCTCACTGAGAATGATTCAGGGAGTGAGAAAGGTGGAAGAGACGCAGCTGGACGCATTGATGGGGCCCCTGGGCTGAGTCCTGACCAGGTGGGTGGCCTCATTGAGGTCCAAAGTCAGGATCACATCAGGGACCCAACAACAAAGGGTTTGCTACTCCAGCCATCTGGGGAACTGAAACAAAAGGTCAGCACTGCCCCAGTGTGTGGAAGAGAAACAAGCCATAAAACTCCAGACTGGGCAGAAATGGAGTCAGTTACACTGAAGGAGATATCTAAGAGGGCCGAGGAGAGAAGACATGAAGCCTCATCAGACTGAAGAAAAAGTGCTAAGGACAGACGTGAATGGCTTATTTTATAGACCACACAGCTAATGCCCTGCTCTAGTAGGAAAATAACTGGGTAATAATGGAAGAGTTTTTAAAAAGAAGAACAAGGTTCCTGCCAACTTAAAACTTATGGCAAAGCTACAATAATAAAGATAGTACAGTATTAACTAGAGGCTAAGCACACAGCTCAATGGAAAAGAACTGAGAGTCCAGGAAAGAAGTCCTTGTATCTACAGACAAGTGATTTTGAATAAAGAATAGTCTCTTCAACAACTGGTGCTAGGACACTTGCACAGCCACATGAACCAACTCAAAATGGATCAAAGATCTGCTAATATTATAAAACTCTTAGAAGAAAACTCAAAGAAGACTCTTTCTGTCTTAGGACGTGACAACGGATTCTGAGATACGATACCGAAAGTATAAGTAACAAAAGAAAAAATAGATAATTAGGCTTCCTCATAATTCAAATTTTTACACATCAAAAGATACTATCAAGGGGCCGGCAAGATGGTTCAGTGGTCTAAAGCACCTGCTGAGGAAAGCTCAGGCAACTGTAGGGACTGCAGTTCAATCCCCGGCACCACATGCTGCGCCAGCCCCACCACCAGGGTAGGCTGAGCCAGCCATAAAATAAATAAAGAAACAAACGAACAAACAAGCAAACAACTAAAATTTAAATAAAGATACTATCAAAAAATAAAAAGATAAACAACAGAATCGAAAGAGAAACTATATATCTGATAAGAGTCTAGTATCCAGAATATATTGCCATGGATACATAGAGAAGTTTTGGTCAATGACAGACTGCACACATGAAGGTAGCCCCATAAGAGTAGATCTCTAGTAATGTCATAGCCATCTTAGTTTGTGTAAGTCTATTCTGTGATGTTTGTGCAGTGATTAAATCATCTAATAACCTATTTCTCAGAATGTGCCCATGCTGTTAATCAACACAAAGCTATACAAAGAACTCTTACAACCAAACAAGGAAAAGATAGACAACCCAATTTAAAAGCAGTGAAAGGATTTAAATAAGCATATCTACAAATAAGATATAACAATGCCCAGTGCTGGGGAGGCTGAGGCAGGAGGATCACTATGAGTGCATACTGCATAGTGAGACCCCATATCTAAAATAAAAACAGAATAAAATAATAACAATGGCCAATATGCACATAAAAAGAAGTTGATCAGGGGCCAGCCAGATAGGTCAGTGGATTAAAGCACCTGCTTAGGCAGGCGCAGGGACCAGGGTTTGATCTACGGGTGCTGTGCTGGCCCCACCCCAAGAATGCACTGAGACAGTGACTGACGGGGCATGGTGGCTCAATCCTACAATCCCAGTGCTTGGGAGGCTGAAAACTGGAGGATCGCTATGAGTCTGATCTACGTAATGAGAACCTATACATAAAAAAAAAAAAAGTTGATTATTAGTCCTTTAGAAAATGCACATCAAAATCCAAATGATACACCACAAGTACACAGCCTGGAATGGTTACAATTTAAAACAAAGGAGAAAGGGGAAAAATAAGGGTATGAAGGAAATTGGTTAATTTTAAATGATGTAGATTTCACCTTGTTAAAAAAAAAAAAAAGGAAGTTACACCAATGGCTAGCAAGCACTGGAAGAAGTCACAGGAGAATGAACAGCAACGTGTGGAGAAAGAGCACAAAGTTCCGTCTTGGTTTCACTTCAGAGGTCATCTCACACGGTTCACAAGAGGCACCATTTTGCAGACAAGAAAATGGAGACTCGAGACTATTAAGAACCGACCCACTGCTAAGAAGCGGGACTGGCCTGGGGCTTCTCCACAAGTTACCAAAATAATAGCACTGAAAACTGGACCCTGAGTTTTATGGTACTTTTACAATGTGATAACACATAAAAACCTGTGATAAAATTTTATGTCCATGAGGCCAGAGACACAAAATCTTGGCCTGTACTGAGGATAATGCAGGGCAGGTGCTGCTCTTTCGCTGCTTGGCCAACTCTGTGTTCTTTCTTTGGCCCAAAGACAGACACCAGAGACTTGGCAGCCCTGTGTGTCCTAACCTAGAGACACAAAGGAATGTGGACAACCAATCACAGGAAGGCTTCCAAGGTCATCTGACCTGGGTAGGTTCAAATACACATCCACTAGCCCCAGGAAATTTGTTAAATGCAGATTCCTGGGCTCCCTCCAGGCCTTGGGGGGTAGAGCCTAAAAATGAGAATTTTTTTTTTTAAAAAAAAAGTCCCAAGGGGGACCCTTAATGTAATGTTTGTGGGAATATAAAATGGAACAACCATTTGGGAAACAGTTTGTTTCCTAAAAAAAATGAAACAGAATTACCATACGACCTAGTAATTCCATCCTAGGTACATACCCAAGAGAAATGAAAACACATGTTCTCACAAAAACTTGTGCATGAATATTCCTAGCAGCATTATGCATGATTTTCTAATTCCATCAAGTAGGCCAAACATCCATCAACTGATAAATAAGTAGATAAAATACGGGTATCTGCACCATGACATACTATTGAGCAATAAAACAAATGAACTGTCAATGCATACTCCAACATTAATGAACCACAAACACATTATATTAAGTAAAGGAAGCCAGATGCAATAGACCAACCACATATTGCATAATTTTATATGTATAAAATTTCCAAAAGAAGTAAACCTATAGAAAAAGTATGCAGATTACTTATGACAAAGGCAGGAATGGAAATTAACAAGACATGGGGGACATTACCGGCCCAATGAAAATGCTCTACAACTGATCTGTGGTGACAGCTGTACTAGACTTTTCTAGAAGCCATTGAACTGCACACTTGAAATAGATCAATTACATGATATTTAAAATAGGTCCTAGGGGATGCGGACAAGATGGCGGCCTAGCAGAATGAAAGTTGGTGCCTACAAGCAGATTTTAAAGGCGGTTTCTCCCACATCTTTCTGCACATCGCCTGATAAGCTTCTTCACATACTGTGACAGCGGCAGCAGCAGTGAAATGGGCGATATCAAAGAGAGCGCTCTCGAAGCACTGATTTCCAGTCCAAAATGGAGCTTCATCTCACGGCTGCTGTAACTCTACGCGTTCTTCTCTTCCAGCTGACTATAACTGCAAAGCAGAGCCAGCTTTGGCATCGGGTGGCGGGACAGTAGTGTGCCGCCACCCTTCCGTGGACGTTCCACACGCGCACACGAGAGAACTGCGCATGCGCCCGGCCGGGACCCCACCCACCCTGGGCCTGGCGAAAGGGCTTCCGTGGCCTCTCATCTGAGCGATGCATAAGCCTGCGCCTCAGCCAGATGCTGTCCATAATACTGAAGAAACACATGGTCAAGCGCTGAAAACCAGATTGGAAGAACACGAAAGGGAATTCCTTGAGCAAGGACCCCTGATAGAACAACTAGGCACAACGTTCTTTACTACGAAGCACCGTTGGTTGGCATCCTTGCGGGGAGTGTCACAGACATCGTATGAAACTGAATCCTCCGAAGGACAAGATGATGCTGAGGTTCATGGGAGAATCGAAGAGAAATGTTTGCCACTTCTAGTGGCTTTGTTTGCCACTGGAAGAAATGCACTAATATTATATGGTAATAGTGAAACAATAAAATGTCTTTTCACATACTAAAATAAAATAGGTCCTAGAGAAGATGCTGCCTCTATTCTGTGAATGATCTGAGGTCCCCGTAGATTTGGGAATCTCTGAACACCAATCTGCGTATTTTATCATGAGGAAACCGGAGCCTAGAGAGGGAAATGATTCAGCCAGGGTCACAAAGTGAGTCGACACACCAGGTCACCTCGGATGCGTGTCTCTCTCCGCGAAAGGGAGCAGAGCGCTGGGCGATGACCCGGCGGAGCGAACCGCGGGCGCCGCCAACCTCAGCGAGCCGGCGCGCCCATTCATCCTTCTTTCCCCTTGAACAGCAGGAAACCGGCTTGTTTGGCTTCCGTCATCCAGGAAGGAGGCTCAGGAAGCAGCTGGAGGACAGCGAAAGGCCCGCGGGCTTGCTGGAGTCACGAGGGAGGGCCTGAGAGAGTTCGTGGTGACCCTGCGCCCACAGCCTCATCTGGCCAGTTCATCCGTAAACAGCGCGGAGAACACCACGCTCCCAAGATCACAATGCGACCAGTAAGGGAGACATTGAGTAATCCAGGCAAAAGACGATTCCAGATGACTCCCGTCCTGCCTGATCTGAAACCACAGTCCGCCAGCTCTGTTTATCTACAGGCTACAACTAGAGCGTCCCTTCCTGCTGGTGGGACACAGAGTCCCTGACCCAGGCACCGTGCAACTACCTCAATCTGGCCCCAGTCCCAGTTGGACCGGAGTTCCCAGGTGTCATAAAATTTGGGAAGGGTGGAAGCGGCAGTCTCCCGCCACCCCACCCCCATAGATACAAAAGCGCTCACCGAGAACAATATGTATTTACAATAACAACAACCTTCCAATGGCCATCGATGCCTCAAGTGCTGGCTTGGGTGTGGTGTTATTACAAGACCAAGGGAATGTAAAACATCCTGTAATATATCACAGTAGAACATCTTTGCCAAGGGAAAGAAATCTGTCTTCTATCTAAGAGGAATGTTTGGTAATTGTTTGGGCCTTGGATAAACTCAGGCCATATATTGCAGGTCAGGTGTTTACATTATGGGCTAATCACTGAGCCCCCCATCTGAAATCAGACATCGTGGGACACAAGAGGAATGCACTCTGGGGACGGTCACAGCAGTTTCTCCCCTTGCACAGAGACATG
Organism: Capromys pilorides; assembly: GCA_004027915.1. Taxonomy (NCBI): domain Eukaryota; kingdom Metazoa; phylum Chordata; class Mammalia; order Rodentia; family Capromyidae; genus Capromys; species Capromys pilorides. The sequence goes on from PVKN010004292.1 coordinate 9,150, forward strand.
CGGCCAACTCTGCCTTTAGCCCCAGAGGCTCTCGAAGAAGGAAAAGTGCACGCACTGTACTGACTCTGCCTCTGTGGTTTGGCGCTCTCGGCAGGTGATGTTGAGCATAAAGGTTAATGCGAGAAGGTGAAAGAGAAATAACTCTGTGCTAGAGTAGAGGAGACAGAAACCACTGTGCTCACCGATATGAGATGAAACAGAAGCCTGGATTCCCCAAGGAACCTGTGTCTGTCCTTCGATAGCTCCTGGGATCTGTGCTCCAAGGTGGCTAACAGGTGACCCCTGGGAAAGGTCACTGGGGGACCAACAAGGACCAGAACAGGACAGAAGAGAACACTAAGGCCACAAGAAGGAGCACTGAACTCAAGAGCCTCGGAGAGAGGAGCAAACCTTGGGGGATACTGAATTTGAAGCAGCAGCAGAAGCCAAGTGAGAATGCAGGACACAGAAGAGGGGAAGATTGAGATAAAAAAAAAGAAAGAAAAAAGAAAAAGGAAACAAAGCAAAAGAGTAGAAGACACAGCTAATACAAGAATGATAAGTGCACAGTCCAACTATAGCAAATGCCTCCTGCTCCTGGACCTACAGTGGCCTCAGTGACCCCCACACGCCACCCCAGGAGGCACCAGGAGGGACCGTGGTCCAGTACACTGACTGCCTGGGCCTGCAGCTGAAAACGTAAACCTTTCCAGTTCAACACTGATAACAGCCTGTCTGCTTTTGCTTCTCCTTTTCTAACCTCTGCAGTTAAATAGCTAAGGAATTAAGTGTTTTTAGTAGACAAGGCTAAAACAACAAAGAAGGATATGCCTGGACATGAAAGCTTTCGCCAGACCTGGGGAAGTGGACGCAAGAGACATAAAAGAGCACACATGCAGCCAACTTAGTACCCGCTACGTAGGATCTTGTTGAAAGCAATGCCAGGAGCTCCATCCTGGTGGAGTAGCTGACATAAGAGAGGGAGCTTAGGTTCATGATGGAAAACAGCGCTGGTGCCTGTGGAATCCCCCGCCCCTCTCCAGCAGCAGCGAAGTTTATTCCCTGGAGATACTAAGGAGGGCCTGTGGGTGCAGGAAACAGGCACCAAGAAGAACAGGAAAGGGTGAAGGGACCTCAGCACACCAGCCACACAAAGACCACCCCAGGCAGGAGACCAGAAGGTCTCCTGAGAGAGCAAAGAGTCTCAGAAGAAAGGCATCTACATGCTGCCATGTGTGTGCGTGGGGACTGCCACATGAAGGGCTGCTCAAAATCTGTCCTTTGCAAAACAATAAAGAAGAAACACTGTCATGCGGAGGCATGGGAGGGCGCGGAACTTTCAGTCTGGGTTTTAGTGCCTTACTGACAAAGTGCAAATACTCACTAGAGCCTGGAAGGTCTGGGGGCAAGCAAGAGTGAAAACAAGTTCCAAAATAACTTGGAAGTGGTGAGACAGGTGGGGAAAATGAAAAAGAATTTTAAAATGATATTCTTAGTAAGGATATTAAGGCACTGCATCCATGATGCAAGAACAGGATGCTATGTCAAAGGAATGATGAGAAACAAGAAAGAGTTCTTAGAAAGCATATAATCATAAAAATTAAGAGTTCAACAGAGGGCTGGCCAAATAGCTCAGCGGATTAAAGCACCTGCAAGCAGGTGCAGGGGCCAGGGGTTCGATCACCAGGCCTGCTATGCGAGCCCCGCCCCCCAGGGCACACTGAGCTGGCAATTGAGACTGGTGAGTCTATAATCCTAGCTCTTGAATTCTGTAAACAGGCAGATCACTGAGTCTGATCTAGTAGCGAGACCCTGAAAATCCTGTAGATCCTTCCCAAAAATACAATAAAAGAGTTCAACAGAAAATACAGAGAATGGTTGAACAATCTCCACAGAGAGTAGAACCAAAAATATTAGTAAATAGGAAAGATAGCAAAATTTGAGATGGTATCCAAAAAGAAATTTCAGAAAGAAAGATCAGAAAAAACAAAAACAAAAGAGAAAGTTACCAAAGAGATATTAAAAGAAACCTCCCAAGGGCCAGCGAGATAGCTCAGCTCCACCCCAGGGCACACTGAGCCAGCCACCAAGACTGGGCATGGTGGTATACACCTGTAATCTCAGTGCTGGAGAGACTGAAAGCAGGAGGGTCACTATGAATCTAAGCTGTGGAGTGAGACCCTGTACTAAATACATAAAAAATAAAATAAAATAAAATAAAGAAAAAAAAAACTTTTCAAGATATAGTTCTAGTTTGAAGGTGTGTACAGGCCACAGTGTAGATGCAAAGGTTGTCCAGAGGCAGCTCACTGCAGAGTATGAAGATGCCAGAAATACAAGATCCTATGAAGCATCAAGAGGCAAAATTCATGTTAGACCCAAAGCAATTAGAATCAGAATGGCCTTGGTCTTATGCCATGATTCAAGCAGAAGGCTGGAAGACAATGACAACATTCAGAATTCTAAGACATCAATGATTTCAAACTTGATTTCTAAAATAAGTTGAGTTAGCATCATATAATCAATACCACTACAAATGGTATTTTCCTTCCCTATGTCCTTAAGCAGCAACTGGAAGACGTGCTTCAGTCACACAAGGGAATACCTCCAGGAAACAGATGGGACAAGCGGTGGCAATGTGGAGTTACCACGAAGCTGCATGCTAGCTAGGCCTCCATCTGCAAGACAACCAGAAGAACAGGGAATGGAGGACTAATAAGAGAAAGTCTTCAAGAAGCGAAATGTAAATGGCTGGTTATTTGATGTGTCCGAGCCCCTGTGCAAATTGATCACTGGGGAAGAGATACTGTAATGGTTAATTTTAATCAACTTGAGTGGGTTACTGGGTACCCAGTTATTTGGTTGAGTATTATTCTGCGTGTCTCAGGCTCACCATTTGAATTGCTAAAACTGAGCAAAGTTGATGGTCCTTCTGCCCAATCTGCTGAAGGGCTGCAGAGACCAGCGGCTGAACTGCCCTTGGGTTAGACCAAAGTCCACATCGCTGGTGGCTTAACATTGTGACGCCGATCTTTTCCTGCCTCCAGACTTCAAATTACATCAGCTTTTCCAGAGCCTTTGGACTTGAACTTATACCTTGGGCGCTGCTGGTCCTTAGTCCTTTGGGCTTGGCCCAAAACTACACCATCAGCTCTCCTGGATCCGCTGCTTGGAACTTCTCAGGCTCCACAAACGTGTGAGCCAACTCCTAATAAATCTCTCTCTCCATATATACATCCTCTGGGTTCTGTTTCTCTGGAGGACCTTGACTAGCACAGATAGATTAAATTGCTTAGAAGGAAATGTGCTAACCTATGAAAGAACTGTAGGGAACAGTACTTTCATAGTTATAATAATGTAAACAATGACTATTTAAAGGTTCAGTTATAGCTCCATAACGGTGGCTGGGGAAGGGAAGAGAGGCTGGGGAGCTAGTATTAAATCCAGTTACCTTACAATCAGCCAAAAAAGAATATCCAAACTGGATAATTCACATTGTCTAGAAATACAGAGGAAAATGCCAGAAGAAACAGCCCAAGGAGTAGAAGACACTCGTCTCTGGGGAGGCGGATAGAATTTAGGGAAATACTGGTTTTCATTATAAGCCTTTTAGGACTATTGGATTTTTAAATTATATGCATGTGTTCATAAATAAAAGTTAATTTAAGAAAGGCAAAAGAGAATAAACTAGATTTTTAAGACAGATCAATTATGGTATGACTACACATGCGAAGAAGAATTTGACTGGAGTTGACAGTGGAAACGAACCTACTCGCCACCTTTCACATGTGATGACAAGGTTATATATTTGGAACAAGCAGATTTGCAGTGAGTTTCAGGGGTTAGAAGAAAAACACCAAGATAGCTAATTTGTATGGTACAACTCAAATGGATATTATATAACCTAAGTATTTTTTAAATTAAGCACTGGTGAATGATATATCTCTGCCCTTCTTAATAATCAAAGTCTGAAATAAATCTAATTACAGTGTACGCAGCTGCTTCTTGGCAACAGGGGGCTTTTGCAAGTGTTGAATGATACTGTAAACAAGACTTTTTTTTTTATAAAAGCAATCCAATCCACTGGTAGCTATTGAGATCCCAAAGAGACACTAATAGGACAAACAGGAAGGAAACTGAAGTGACACACAACTGAGACCATTTCCAGTGGCAGCATCACTCAAGGATTTTAAAAATGCTCTGGGCTGGGGAGATGGCCGGGCAGCCTAAGTGCCTGCCTGGTAAATACAAGGACCTGAGTTTGATTTCTGATACTGCATGTCGTGCTTGCCCTGGAACCAACTGCACAGCAGTTGGATCCCCTTTTGAAGCAAACAGTGAATTACTAAATCGTTTGTAGCTTTCCTCAGGGTGAGTTTCATGAACAGGTTAGGAAGTGGAAACTCACTCAAGACAACCTTTGCTGAAGGTCTGTGGTATAGACATGAATCGTGGTTTGGATTAAAAGAGAGACAGTCAAACTAAAAGTCAAACCATGTCATGAAATAACACATTTGAAGAGATTTAACAGACAGAAGGGAAGGAGGACTACAGGACCTTCTGGTACCTGGGAGGTTTAATGCTAATGACACGTCCGCTTAATGGTGGAAGTTCATTATCATACAAAATACTCAGTTATAAAATATCCGATGATGGGGTTGGGGAGATAGCTCAGCAGTCTAAGTGCCTGCCTGGCAAGCACAAGAACCTGGGTTCAATCCCCAGCACCACATATTGTGCCAGCCCCAGAGCCCAAGGTGCACTGCGTAGGCCACCAAGACCAGATGTGGTGATGCACCCCTGAAGTCCCAGGGCTGGGAAGGCTGCGACTGGAGGATCACCATGAGTCCAAACTGCACAGCAAGACCCTATACTAAATAGTAAACATTTTTTAATTATTGAAAGAAAATGTGATATAGGCATTATAATGTGTATAAGTACAGTATGATGGTTCCAGCCTATCAATCACACTGAGAATCGTGTTTACCTCTCTACAAATGTAGCTACAAATGTAGCAACAATGGCCAACATTGACAGTGGCAGCCTGCATAGAGGCTGAAGACTGTTCTACTATTGCTACTGCTTCAAGAAAGACCAGCACGCTCCTTTTAAAAAGAAAGAAAGAAACGCAGCCAGTGGTTGAATGTTCCACTTTTCAGTAACACTAATCAGAAGTGCCTCTGAAAGTCTGTTTCATTCTCTAGTTAAATACTGGCCACAGGGAGGGGGGACTAGCTACGAGCTAGGTCATGACTTGTGTTCTTAGACTGACTGTCAAAAGTTGTCTTCCTTCATGGAGGAACAAACACTCTTAAAAGTAAAAATTAAAGACATGCACACACGTGGTAAATTACAGTGGTACCTGGGTTCATGAATTTAATTTTTCCCATGATTCTGGTCTTGAACCTAATTGATCACAAAGAGCATCCAATTTCCCCCTAATGTTCTGTGTCGCCCAACGCAGGGTTTCACAAATAAGATCAGAATTTGCTGGCCACTTCTGTTCATGAGCCAAATTGTTTACAAAAAGAAGTCTTCATGAATCGAGGTGCTACTGTATGTTACTATTCCCAGGTTAGCACATTGAGGAAACTTTTTTTCTCCCATGGCTCAGTTCCCCCACTGTGAGATAGAATTGATTACTTCAGCAAAAACATCTGAGAGCTATAGAAGGCGCTATCCAGGGAACAATATGCTTTTGAGATGGTTTGTTACCATGTGATGGCTTGGCAATTGGGGTAGCACCCATGCTCAGGAGAAACACTTGGGGTCCTCTGTGTTATAGAAGTTACTTGGTCTCTGGGCAAAGAGAAACACTTACTTAGAGCTGATTACTGGGCAGTGCTAATGCTCTTTATTATCAACATGATTTTAAAAATACCCAAACAAAAGCTTTTACTTTTTTCAATTGCACTGCATATAAAAGTATTTTTCTAGAAAGACAAGGATATGTTACATGTACAGTGAAAAATGCCACATAAATTTACGAAAACACAGACATCTTGAGCCTTTCTTTGTCTTATGTGGGGCTCCATCCAGGGAGTTCTGGTTCATTTAAGTCTGTGGTTAAGGTCACAGAAGAGGAAAAGCATGAGTAGCACTGACCATGTATTTTATAGGAATATTATGGCACAGACAAAGTACAACCCAACAAAATGCGACATTCTGCTAAGTGAGCCCAAAGACCCAAGAAGGACAGAAGAGAAGTCCTTCTCACCCAGATTCCCCATTTACCAACCCTGTGCCCCGTGCTTAAAACAGAGCGGGTACATGGATACCAACCCACCCCAGCCTACGCGAATGCTACTTTCCACTTTTAAGCTCTATGGAAGTCTGAGTTTAAAATCTAAAACAAAATACACACATACACAACTATGATTACTAATTTTAATAAGTTAAGTGTGCTTACTAGATATGTTCTAGTATTATTGTTTTACTAGTACATGTTTATATTACATAATGTTTACATACCTAGTGGTAAGTGGGAAAATGTACATAAGACATCTTAATTCCTTTTTTCTGTCTCTTGCCATTTCCTCCCTTCCTCCTCCATCTATCTCTTGATCCCCTTCGGGTTTCTGGCGCATGTTTGTGATACATGATGTTTTTATAGTCTTTGTGTGTGGCTGGCACATGGACACAGTACGTGTTAATATACTTGAGTCATTTGCAGGAACATGGATGCACCTTGTGAAATCAATCAGAAACACAGGCTTCAGCATCACATGGTTTCTTGTGTTGGAGAAACACAAAGTATAAAGTAAGAGGCCGGGAATATAGCTCAGCGGCATAAGCGCCAGCATGGCAAATACAAGGTCCCGAGTTCAATCCCTGTAGGGCAAAAAAAAAAAGTATAAATTAAGAGCAAAATAAAAGGTAGATGATAAGGAGAGAGATCTTTCTCAAAGCAGAAGGGAATCAAGAAATGTTTACTAGTGGTTTGATCCATGTGATTTTTCTAAAATTTTACTTATTGATTGATGGATGGATTGATGGATTTTCATTTTTGGTACCAGAGATTGAACTCAGGACCTTGTGCTTGCCAGGCAATCTCTCCCACCCTGATTCACATGATCTTATCAAAGCTGTAAAACTTCTTAAACCTAAATTTAACCTATATCTAGTTAAGGCACCTACCTTCCTCCCACAAGAGGGCTGAGGCTTTCACCTGCATGTCAATAAACCTGACTATTATTAGCCAAGTCTTCAGTGAGCTGGGGACAGGGCCAAGAGCTAGTCACAGGCTCAGAAGTCAGACACCTTTGCAGACCTTAGTAACATCCTCACTTCTGACATCTTAGCTAAGCAGGTCATAGTGACAGGTAGCAAGTTCACAGCGCTGGGCTGCTGAGGGAAGCTAGGATGAGGAGGAGCAGGCAGGCAGTGTGCCCTCACTGTGGAGGACACTGTGGCCTTTCTGAGCACAGCCAAGATGTGCTGTGCTGGGAACACGGCCCTGCGGGACAAGCAAGTGGAGTTGTCTAAGACAGGTCTGTGATCGTAACCAGGATCAGCGTAACATTAATGCGAATACACCGCCTCTTCCTCTGAGCTTTTTCTCTTTTACTCCTTCCCTTTATATGTGTGGAAGGGAGAAGACTGAGAACCCCAGGCCTTCCCACTGAGATGTATCTCCAGCCCCAGCCCCTTTCATATATATATTATTGTGAGACACAGTCTCATTGAGTTAGTTGCTCAGGCTGGGCTTGAACTTGGAATCTTCCTGCGTCAGCTTCCCAGAGTTCTGGGAATACAAGCATACACCATCACACCCACTTCCCCTTTTCTTTTCTACTTCTTTCTTATGATTGCACCCAGTCCTAGTACAGTTGAACAGGGCTACAAAGCAGCGAACCTTAAGCATTTTTAATCCAAGCACTAGATAAGCCAGGGCCTTCTGATACTGCTGGACACAAGTTGTTGAAGTTAAATGCCAAACATGTCCTCATTTTGGAAAATGTTCAAAAGTCTACATAGGGAATGAAATCAAAATGTGAAGAAAAATTGAGTAAAAAGTTGCTTCCTTGGAAATAAAATAATGCTAAGCTTAAATGAACTGACCTCATTCTGGGGACTAGAAAAGTATTATCAGCAATGACATAATAGCTAATATTTACTGAGCGGGTGCCAAGTAAATTTTCCACCCCTCTTCCAGAATAGAAGGGCACACTACAGTCATCCCCATTTTACTGACAGAGAGGATAAGGCCTGCATCGTGGGGCTGTGAGGGCTCTATTGGCTGCTCTACCCAAGCCAAAAGGCAGCACTCATGATGACCAAGGGTGACAATAAGAACCCTTGTGACCAGTCAGTCTTAAAAACTATACTAAATGCCAAATGGCAAAAAGACATATCCATAACTGGCCACTCAATAAGCCCCTTTCATACACGCAATGTGATTTTTCAAGTGCAGAAAAGATTTTCCTCAGTTTTTGTAACTCTGTGGACAGGAAATTCTGCCTAACAAATACACTACCTACAGAAACCGCTGCATCTCTGTACTATCCGTTCTGTGCGGCGTTCCTAGCAGTCAAATGCTAACTATATTCACTAAAGCACTCTGCAAAGGTAAACGTGCAATAAATGTTTAATAAAATAAAAAAAATCATTTTTGCAATTCGAAGAGTCATTCGATCATCTATCTGTTTTGTAAATTTGGATTCGCAGCAGACTCTTGACATTCCTGAGGCATACATCCGGAACCTTCTCAAATTCCCAAATACAAAAATGTTTATAGAGGCCCCCAGCTCTCTCTTCAATCACATTTCCAGGGAGAGTCATATGCGTTTCCTGCCCAGAGCCTTACACCACATGCCACAAGCTCACGGCACTTCCACCTTCCACAGAATGTTCATCTCTCACTCGATGGCCATTATCCCCCACACAAGACCATTTTAATTAGTCAACAAGTACTGTCACAAATGCACAAGCAAGCAGAGAACAACTACATTATGTGACCCCTTTCCAAACACGTTATCTTGCATGACAGATTCTTCAAATCCACGTGGAAGCCAAAGTATGTGCTACAGACCCACAGGGGAATGCCTGTGACTCACCCACCTGCGAGCCAAAGCCATGAACACCTAGAGCCCACGAGCACTGATTAGGTGTGCTTGGGCGGGCCTGGGCCACAGCTGCAGAGGCCACAGGTGCTCCACGGGTCTCGATGTGCCAAGAGGTACAGAAGCCACTCAAGTCTTCTGGTGACCAAGTCCCGAAAGTACAATCACAAAAACACTCTAATTATGAGGAAACACCTACTCATTGGAGATACCTGTGTGGTTGGGGCTGATAAAAACCAAACAGATGGTTTCACTGCCCACAGTGACAGGGCCCAGTTCCTGCTGGCACACTGGACCCAGAACCCCAGCAGCTGGGCCTGCTGGCCAGCACCGTCCTAAAACTCCACCCTCTGGCTGGGCTTGAACTTTCCCATCTTGTCTGCCAAAAAACACAACTACCCCCAAAAGATGCACAGGAGAGAGGCAAAGAGAGAGTGGGAAAGGAGGAAACAGAGGGCAAGGACAGGGGAGGGAGGAGTGCAGGAAAGAAAACTAGATCGAGACAAGAGCAAGAATGGAAAAGGATTTTAGCTGATGGTGAAAACAAAATGTGTTATTATTGCAAAACAGATAGCTTACACATCTCGGAGCCTATGTAAAAACTCCACTGCCAAATTTTCAAATTATTTATTTATTTATGCCCCTTTTATTCTGAAGAGCTTTTGCGGCATTTTTCTGCCAGATTGATTTTCCCGACGCTCCGCTGCGATCAGGTTACCACCAACCCCCCTTCCTTGCTGCCTATAAAATGAAGTCTAATTTCCTCAGCCTCCTCTTTGAGGCCCTCTACAATCCGGCCCCAAACTTCCAGGGGACATTCTCTGACACTTCTCTGTATAAACCGCTGCACCAGCCAGAGTGCCCGTTCCAATGCCCCTAACACATGCTGCATTTTTTGCCCACATGACTTCATTTATGTCCTCTCCTAGGCCCCTGGCCCCATCAGCGCATTCCAAGTCCTGTTGCTCTTGGGGGCAAGGATGTCATGCGTGCGGCAGGCACCCTGTCACTCTTCCTGGGCTTATAACGGTGAAGCATGAGGATGCCTTCTGCCCACCTGCCAGCTCACCGCAGGAAGAAGTAATCTTTTGATTTCCTCCATGAGATTCTGTGGGCCAAGGACTCTCAGGCTTGTGCCCAAGCGGGGGCTGTGTCCTCTCTCCAAGGCCATTTGAATGGAACCAATGGTGCTCACGGGACTTGGTGGCAGCCTGTCCTAGCAGTCTTTGTTCTTCAGGCAGGAAAAGTGCCCCTTTCAGTTCTGTGTAAACTTGAATTCGCTTGTCCAGTCTCAAGTGCCAGTTTCACTTGGCAACCCCTGTGCAGCCTGTGCCAGGCCCCATGAGGCAGGACACTGGCCAATTCTGAAAGGCAGAGGCCCAGGGTCTGCAGCAGGTGCAGATACCCCGTGCTTTGCTGCAGATGCAGAAAACATACCCAGAAGGAGACCGATAACCTCTGTAAACAGCGGCGGATCAAGTTCTTCTACTCCTTCGCATCCTGAGAACACGCCGAGGTGCCATTCATCACCAGGGGAGGGAGAGCAGGCTGCTAACGCTATTTATACAACCTCCGAAGCCAGCTTAAGCAAACACAGCAAGTAGGCGTAGGACAAGGCATCGTGGCTGATTGATGGGGGTCTATTAAGCACGCCAATATCTGCACACTCTCTGGACAAGGGCCAGCGCTATTACATGATGAGCTGTTACATAACCTTAAGCCCAGATGGAATTTGGGCCGCATGCATCTGATACGCTTTCCCCTCTTAGTTTTTTGTCATCAAGCAGTACATGAATTGACTGGAACGTACAAGACCGCTCCTCCTCTGTCTCCTTTTCTAATGACAGGCGCTTCTTGTCATCACAGCTGAGCATGCTCATAATTGTCCCTAACACACTAAACATTTTCTCCAAACCCAGGGCTCCACTGCTGTTTATATCTGACTTACTTTTCATGAGGTTGCTCAACTTAACAGCACCACAGTTTGCTAGAGCGTGACTCTAGATGAAAGCTGTTTCCTGGGGCGAATCCAAGCTGCAAATCAATCCCCTGGACAAAACTCAATCCAGCTCAGTGAATTATAGCTCTGTGATAAAAAGTTAAAGCAAAGACGTGTGGCTCCAATAACCACGTGAGAACTTGGGTTGCCCTGCCAATTCTTTGCACCTATGTTGTTGATTCCTGGCCTCTCTAAAATCATGGCGAGGCTGGTGTGCCTGGCCTTTCTGGCCTCTGACAGTTCCTGGTGTCTCTGCACTCTGTCCCGCTGCTCCTGCCCCTGCCAGTAGAGACACTTTGTCAGGGCCACCTCCTCATTGTCACCTTGCCTTGCAAAAAAATGCACTCACAGCGGAACTTTCAGAAAAGACCAACTGATTCCAAGGCAGAGCTTTGCTTCCCTAAACTTGTCTCCTTGTTAAGGAGTAGCAACCCTGAGCTGCAAATTCTGTGAATCAGTCCCTGGGCTGGTAGTCAGTGATTAATCATTCATGCTTTGAAAGAAAAAATCAGCTGGGCTGTGGTGGCGCACGCCTGTAGTCCCAGCACTTGGGAGACTGAGGCAGGAGAATTGGTGTGAGTTCGAGGGCAGACTGGGCTACAGAAAATGAGCTCAAGCCAGACTGAACTGCATAGTGAGACCCTGTCTCAAAAAGATAAAATAATAATAATAATAAATTAAAATTAGGTTAAATTAAAAATTAAAATTAAATTAAATTTTAATTTAATTAAAAGTAAAAGTTTTAAAAATTTCTGCTTCTAACAATCTTTAATTCAAAATTAGAATTCATATGCAGCCTTTCATGTTTTACTTCTGAGCCATTTTAAATATAACACAACACTGGGGGCTGGGTGGTGGTGGTGGCAATAGTGCTGGTGGTGGTGGCAGAGACGGTGGTGCTGGTGGCGATGATGTGCATGTGTACACAAAATATAGAAAGAAAACAAACAAAACCCCTAAGTGTTCCCCATCAAAGAACGCAGCAGCAATCTGATACAGTGTAATGGTGACAGCTACTTCTGGAGGGAAACCCAGAATGTGCACTACCCTGGTTCCAGAGCAGAAGGTGTCACAAAGCCATGTCCACACATTGGTGAGCCACAGAACAATCTGTCAACACTGCCAGGGGCCAAGAATGGTTGGAACAGAACAGCTGCTATCATGGAACAGGTCTGAGGAGAGAATGAGAACCCAGAAACAGCTCCCACATTCCGCAGAAATGGTTGTAAACAGAAGCTTTGTGTTTGCACGCACAGTTAGTAATCCTCAGGAGACATGGATCCTAGCGGTACTCAGGCACTGAGTATTTGGGCTAAGAGGATCGCAAATAGCTACTGGTAATTCCTAGGTTTGCAGCAAAGGAGTGATTCATGTGAGTTCAGGACCCAGTGATACATAGGCTCTACAACACAGGCTGAAGACAAGACAATTTACCCACAAATAATTGCCCAAAGGCCTGTGAGATAGCTCAGTGGACTAAGCGCCTGCTTAGGCTAGTGCAGCGACTGGGGTTTGATTCCTAGTACCACTGCTTCACTGGCCCCACTCCTGGGGTATGCTGAGCTGGAAATGGAGTCCAGGCATGGTGGCACACTCCTTTAACCCCAGCTGCTGGCGTGGCTGAAAACAGGAGGATCGCTATGAGTCCAAACTGCAGAGTGAGACTCTGTACAAAAAAATTGCCCAAAACCACAATTTGATTTTCCTGCGGTAGACACAGGTTCAGATGCAGATAGGAAATAAAATCCAAAAGCTAATGAAAACTGAACGTTGAGAAGGTCCAGTTTTTGAAACTCTCCTTGATTTATTCCCTCCACCTTTAGCAACCTGGTTTAAAGGATGACTCCAAAAACCCTATCCTGCCCCAACTAGGTCAGTTGTCTGAAGTCTTCTTTTGGAAAACTACAGTGAGCCTTATACTATTTGATTTTCTTTTGCATTTTAAAGATAGACAAGTGTTAATGATGAAAATGGCACACTCCATGCTTGTACCACTCTCCCTATAGTTGCCGTATTTTAAAAATCAGAAGCTTAATATAGACATTTACAGTGAGACCTAAGGTGTTCATTGGCAAACTCTGTGAACCCTGAACAACCTGACCTCTGATAAGAAGAACAGGGATTTATTTTCAAGCAACAGGGGTAACTGGCACTTAGGCAACCATGACCTGACAAGCTACAGAGATGACACAAGTATTACAGGCGCTGCTGTTTTCTCGTGAGCACAAAGGACATCACCAGCACATCCCGAAACCACTCCTGTTCCTCAGGCCGGAGCAGAGCAAGGCTCCCTCGGGGAGCGCCAGCACAGGGCGGAGACCTGTTTATTATGACTCATACGGTACCTTCTGGAGAGAACAGGCAAAACCATAAACAAACAGTATGCCCCAAACCACAGGAATCAGTTGAAGGAAACAAAATATTTACATTCTGGTGCACAGTGTGTTCAAGACGGGGAGTTGGCGGCTTGCAAATATCTGAAGGGCAAACTGCCTGACCTTCAGTTCAATGTGATGCCAGGGGCTAGTCAGGCCATAAATAACCATTCCAGGGTGGACTCTAAGGACATCGCAAGAATGTGGGGGGGGGGGGGCAGGTAAAAAAAAAAAAAGAGGGAAGTACATTTTCTTCTTCCAACCTCAGACTACAGATATACAACAGATGATTTTCCCTTTAATCCTCTGGATGCAAGACCTGCTGATCCATGCATGGAATGTTCTCACTGAGATTTCTAAGACGTAGAGACCGACTGGTATGGTTGCTATTTAGGGGAGAGACTCACTGGTGGAGGAGATGTTCTGATAAATAAGGAAAGACGGGGCTGGATTTACAGTTTAAATGAAAGTTGCACATGCACTGACCAATTGATTACCTTCTAGTTATAAACCTTCTAACTCCAAAAACCATTTTGTGCTGGCCAGGTGCTATTGTACTCTCTCAACATCTATGCCAGGTATGACTAAATGTCCCCACCCCTCCTTCAGGACACACCTCTGCTGATTCACTGCACAGTGACCTCTGCTCAGAGAGGAGAAAAACCTGCCACAAAAGAAATGAGTTGGGCAAATCTGGGTTGGGCGGAAGGAGAAATTCTTTCATGGGCCTGGAGGCAAAGGGCTCTTTTCTGCCCTGCAGGCTGGGCTTCGGGGACTCCTCTTTGACTTGGATTCTTTCACCATTTATTCTATGATCTAGAAGGACTCAGCCCCACACCTGTTGGATTTTTAGACAGTGCCATCTAACCTGCCCATCCTCCTGACAAGCCACACCACAAGGATGGGGTGAGGCTGCCTCTGGAGAAGGCTGAATTCTTAGGAGACAGAAACAGTGGGATCAGGTCTCATTATACAATGTGTGATACAATGTGTTGCAATGAGTTTAAGCCCCACTCTTGGTTTCAGACCTGTAAGAGTATTCATATTCCAGCTAATCTGCTTATTAGATGTTGAAATATCCCCGGAGGGGTTGCTTTACTAATTCTCCAGGATGACAGTGGTTCAAGTGCCAGGAAAGAAATTGCTTTTTCAAGAGCCACTTGCACTTTCCAGAATACTCTAGAGCAGGGGCAATTTTCTTCCTTGGTTTTTCCTCTTCCACAGCCTCCGGTTCCCAGTGAGAAGCCTGACAGAGATGCATGATCATCCCATGTCTCATCTTGCAGTCTCCTCCACAGACAGTGGAGAGAGGCGGATGTGTTCAAGAGACATTCCTCACCTTTAGTGGGGGTAGGAGAGATTGGGGGTAGGAGAAATTGACCAGGATTTTGGAAACCACAATGCTATACTCCAATTCGAATCATTCCTGAGGTGTGAAGAAGCCTCCAAGTTGAACAATGAAATGATAGCTGACCAGCCAGGTGGGCATCCTGACCGTGGTGAGTCCCTGGGCGGGACATTGGCCTCACGGGGCCATTCGGCAATGCATGCGCACTCTTCTGGCCTGGCCTCTGGATTTGTGTTTTAAGAATGACTTCTCTGTGAGCAGTCTTGGGTAGGAGGCTACCAGTCAGGGTGTTCCAGTCTGCACTGGCCAAAAGGTGGGGATGCAGCCTAAACCAAGCCCATCAGAGGTCCCGTTTCCAAACTGGAGGTGGGACACACAGTGGTAATTCCAGCCAGCACCCCTGACAGCTGCGGCAGGAGGACTGCCAGTCTGAGCCCAGCTGGGACAACTTAAGGACTTATTGAAAACTTGCTTCAAAGAGAGAGAGAGAGAGAGAGAGAGAGAGAGAGAGAGAGAGAGAGAGAGAGAGAGAGAGAGAGATATCTGTTTTCAGGAAGGACTTTGAATTTTAGGTAGAGAAACCTGTTGAAATTTTCCTACTGATGTTCAGTTCTGTTCCCCTTTGCTGCCCCAGTGTTCCCAGGTTCTGTGCTCTGCCAGCCCTGGCTGTCCTCTCTTCCTGTTGATTGTCTGAGCAATCTAGGGATACCCTCCAATAAAACCCAGTGTTAGGATTGGTTCTTCAGATTCTGGACCTGTCATTCTCAAGTAATCTAAAATAATACTATGCATTTTTAAAATTTTCTGTCTTTACTAACAAATGAATGTATCTATTTATAAAGTTGGCCTATGCTGTTTTGATGCATGTGTCAGGAAGTGAGCAAATGTAGCTAAGGGACACATCTATCTGCTCAAATACTTACCAGCTGTGAAATATGGGAGACAATGTCCTAAGAACCCTGCAGGTTGTTCTCGGCAGCTTTGGACTACACAGTGCATTCCTACTAGGGTGATTATAGTCACCTTGCCTGGTGCAGATCACAACTGAAACTTTGTACTCTCTTACCAGCATCCTGCTTCCCTCCCTGCCCCTCCCCGAAGACTCAGGTGACCAGCTCAGGTGACCAGCTCAGGTGACCAGCTCAGGTGACCAGCTCAGGTGAGTGGCCCTCTGCTCCTCTAGGTGCCTGCTCCTTGACTGAATGTTTAGATTCCACAGACTATGAGTGTGTGGTATTTCTTCCTGCACCTGGCTTATTTGGCTCAGCACAAAGTTCTCTAGTTCCACCTGTGTTGTCACCAGGGCCAGGCTGTCCTGTACTGAAAGACTGACTAGGGCTCCTCTGTACCTATTCACCTATCCACATTCCTGTTTTCAGCCCCATACCTGATGACAGGCCCGCATCTCGCTTCTATAGCTTGGTTGCTCTGCAGGGGTCTGCGATGAACGTAGGAGTGCAGATGTCTTGGGCAGGCAGAGCTCAGTTCCCCGGTGGCGTCTGGTGTATCAGGTGGGAATTCTGTCTAGGGCTTTTGAGGCAACTCCTCCAAATTTCCCCAGTGACTCTTCCAACACGGTACCCCACCACATGGTACAGGGGTCTCTTTTCTTCACATTCTCATGAAAGCTTGTCAGTTTTTCCCTTTTGATTTTTCTTTTCTTTGTTTTATTTTTGATACAGGGTCTCACTGTGCAGCTTGGACAGCCTCCCCAGTGCTGCATGAACCACCATGCCCCATCTCAGTGACCCACTCAGTGCATCCAGGGGCGGGGTCTGTGATACACAGGGTATTGAACCTGGGTTCCTGCACTTACCTAAGCAGGTACTTAGTCCACTGAGCTATCTCGCCAGCCCACCTTCTCCCTTTTAATAATAGCTCTTCTAGTGGGTATCAGGTGATACCTCACTGTTTTAATTTGCATTTCCCTGATGATTGGTGATTCTGAGCGTAGACCTGGAGGCCTCTAGAAGGTCTTTGGAGAAATCTCCATCCAGATCCTCTGCCCACTTTTTAATAAGATTACTTGTTTTCTGGGGCCAGGGAGATGGCTCAGTGGCATAAGTGCCTGCCTGGCAAGCACAAGTTCCTGAATTCAATACCAGGTACAAAATAATAACAATAATAATAATAATTTTGTTTTCTTGGTAATGAGTAGTCTGAGCTTCTACAAAGTGTAGATGAGCTCATTATCTTATGCAGGTCTGCAGCTGTTTCCTCTTGTCTGCAGGCTCTCTCTGCACTGCTGTCCTTGTTCTGCTGCCCCATTATGTACTTTTGCTTTTGTTGCTTGTGATTTTGGGGAGGAAATCTTAGGCAGAAATCACTGCCACAGCTGAGGAGATAGCTAGGCATTCTACGCACCTGCCTGGCAAGCACAAGGATCCAGGTTCCATTACCAGTACATGCTGTGCCAACACCAAATCCCCAGGCACATCACGCAGGCCACTGAAATCAGGTGTGGCGATACACACCTGTAATCCCAGCATTGGGGAGGCTGAGACTGGAGGATGACTAGGAGTCTGAGCTGCATAGTGAGACCCTGTACCAAATAAATAAATAATTTGTTATTATTATTATTATTATTATTTGCAGGACTTGGGATTGAGTTCAGACCCTTGCACTTGCCAGGCAAGTACTTATTTTATTGAGCTATCTCCCCAGCCCCAAAGAAATAAATAATAAAAAGAAAGAAGAAATCACTGCCAGATTGGTGTCATTCGAGCAGCTTTATAGTTGTTACGATACACTGTCAGCCCATTCTCCCTAAAGCCCTCTCATCCTTCCATGGGTAACAAGAAGGATATTTAACATAAGTCAGTGATGAGAAGATAGCAAGCCTTAAAATAATTATACAAGGATAAAACTCATCTTGGCTCGCAATGTCATCTTCCAGAATTGGGGACACAGAGGAAGAGAAGGGGAGAGAAAATAATGGGGCTTTAAAATTATAATCAGTGCACAGTAAAATGCATAGATGGCAAGTCTGCAGGTCCATGGACTCTGACAACCGTACGCACCTACGTGACAGCCATGCCAGTCAGGATAGAGGAAGCTCTCGCCATTCCAGCAGCTCCGCCATGTGGCCTTCCAGTTAGTTCTCTTCTGCCTGCAAACAGGCAAACCCTGGGCCATGTCCTATCACCCTAGCCTGAACTTTCCTATTGTAAAATAGCATATCCATGGGATCAGACCTCTGTACTCTTTTCTTTTTCTTTTCCAGACAGGGTCTTGCTGTGCAGTTCAGGCTGACCTTGAGCTCACTTTGTGCCCCAGGCTGGTCCCAACCTCACAAAGATCCTCCTGCCTCAGCCTCCAAGTGCTGGGATTACAGGCATGAGCCACCTAACCAGCTTTAGAGGTATGTACTCTTGTATTTGGCTTTTTTTGCTCAACATAACCTTCCCCTCTTCCCTATCAGGGCACTACTTTTTTCCTTATAATCCTTACGAGGAATTGGTACATACGCATAACACTTCTTTTTTTTTTTTGTATTATGGCTGGCTCAGCCTGCCCTGGGGGATAGCGCTGGCGAAGCATGTGGTGCCAGGGATCGAACCACTGTCCCTGAGGTTGCCTAAACTTTCCTAAGCAGGTGCTTTAGACCACTGAACCATCTTGCTGGCCCCACATAACGCTTCTTAATTCTTTTTAAATTCATTTCTCCTTCCCATCTCTTGGTCCCCTTCCCTGTTTTTAAAGATCTAGCTCCCACCAGCCACAGCTTAGCAGACTAAAGCACCTACTTAGACACAGTTCAATCCTCAGAGTGTAGCACTGGCCCTGCCCCTGGGGCATGCTGAGCTGGTGATTGAGACTGAACTTGGTGGTGCATGCCTGTAAATCCCAGTGCTTGGGAGGCTGAAAATAGGAGAAGCACTATGAGTCTGATCTGTATAGTGAGACCCTGTAGATCTTGCACTAAATACATAAAAATAAATAAAGGCTGAGCTCTCTATTTCCTATTACGTCTTTCACTTTTCTCTTTATTTGTATTTTATATTTCTCATATAAGAGATCATTCGCTGTCTAAGCTTCTGTGTCTGATTTCTTTCACATGATGTTACGACCTCAAGGCGTGTCCATTTTCCCATAAATGCCTCAAGTTTATCCTTTGCGGGTAAGCCGCAATCCACTCTGTCTAAACACCACATTTTCTTTATCCATTCCTTATTTGTTGACAGACCTATTGGATCCTATCATGAATTGGGCTGCTATAAAGATGGATATGTGTGCATGACTGAAATATGATGTCCTTTAACTCTTGGGAAAATATTTAGCAGAAAAATACCTGATTCAAATGGAATTTCTCATTTTAGTTTTTGGAGGAATCTTCCTTACAGACTGCCACCATAGTTGTACTAGTTTGCATTTCCACCGACAACGCACAAGTGCTATTTTTCCCACGCAGCCTTGACAGCATCCAATCCTACTTTTTTTTTTTTTCAGGACCGGGGTTCGAACTCATGACTTTGCACTTGCCAGGCAGGCACTTGTGTCACAGAACTATCTCCTCAGCCCCAATCCTACTTATTTTTTGATGATATCCAATCTTTCTGAAGTAAGGTGGAATTTCAAAGTTGATTGAATTTGCATTTCTCTCATAGCCAGAGATGTTGTGCTTTTCATGTGTTTACTTGCCATGTGTACTTTTTTTGCTGAACTACATATGCCAAAGTACAGTTGCCTGTTTTTTGATTGGGTCTTTGACCCTGGAGGAGTTCTTTTTTTTTTTTTTTTTTTTTTGCTGTTGTTCTTTATTTGTTCTAGATACAAGTCCTCTGTCTAAGGAACAGCTGTCAAAAATTTCCCATTCTGTAGGTTTTCTCTTTGCTCCCTGGGTTGTTTCCTTTGCTGAGCAGAAACTTCCATTTGTCATGATCCCATTTGTTGAATCTTGAGGTGATTTCTTAAAAGTCCTTGTCTACCCCTATATCTTTCACCATTTTATCTCTTTTATCTGGCATCAAGTTAAATGTTTCTGTTTTAACACTTAGATCTTGTCTCAGTTACTCTTCTCTTGTTGCTGGGACAAAACACCCAACACCCAGAGAGAAGGAAGGGAAGGTTTATTTAGCTCACAGTTAGTGGAGGGTTCAATCTATACTTGGTTGGTTCCAAGGCAAAAGTGGCTCAAGGCACAGAGCAACCATTCATGGTGGAGGCAAAGAGCCAAAGGGCGTGGAGCAGCTAGGCAGCCAGCTAAGCTCTCCTCCTTCCTTACACTGTAGTGCAAATTACCTGCCCCAGGCCGGGACAGCATCCACACCCACAGTAAGCAATCACAAACTCCAGAAGCTGCCCCTTGACTTCATGAGGCTTTAGGGGGGACACTTAGACACAAGCCATAACAGATTCCCAATCCACTTTTGTTTCACTTTAGTACATGGTGAGAGATACAGATCTAGAGTCGACCTTCTGGGCAGGGACAGCCAGTTTTCCCCATAACACTGTGGAAGAGGCTATCTTTCCTCCAGCATGGGTTTTTGGCCTGTCTGTCAAGAGCTAATGGCTCGCTGGGCCTGGGGTGTCTCTGCACTCTCCATGTTCTGTTCCACTGATCCTCAGGTCTGTTTGGAGCTCGTGCCATGCTGTTTCCATTACTGCTGCTTTGCACTGTAACTTGAGGTCCAGGGTTATGACACTTACTGCTTTGTTCGTCCACCTTGCATAGCGTATCGTGATTCCTCCAGGCTTCGTTTGCATCAGCCGTGTGCACTTCATTATGACTGAGTGATGCCCCTTGTGTGAATGTGCCACAATTTGTTTATTGAAAAATCCCACAGATGGATATTGGTGGGTTGTTTCAGATTTTTAAACAAATCTTTTATAGTTATAGGCTTACTTTCACTTCTCTTGAACAAATTAATTTTTATTAAAAGCTGAAGAATCCTATAAGAGCATGCAGAGGAGCGATAGTACCCATTTTGCAGGAATAAAAGAATCTATTTTGCATCTTTCTTTCTTTCTTTTAAAAGTATTTTGTTGTTGCAGGGTCTCACTGTGCAGCTTGGATTCATGGTGATCCTCCTGCTTTCAGCCTCCCCAGTGCTGGAATTACAGGTGTCCGCCACTACGTCCAGACTCTGGCCGGCTCAACCTGCCCTGGTGGTGGGGCTGGCATGGCATGTGGTGCTGGGGATCTAACCATGGTCCCTGCACTTGCCTAAACAGGCACTTAGTCTGCTCAGCTGTCTCGCTGGCTCTGTACCTTTTCATTTTGGATCAAACAGTTCATAGATATTGTTATTCTCATCCTTACTCCATCTCCACAAGTTTCATTCTCTCAACTTCCAGGCCCCCTCAGTTTTCGGCCTTTCTAAAGAAACCTTTCTCTTCTTAAACTAGCAAATACCATAAAGATGTCTTTTTTTTTTTTTTGTCTTGAGCTCACTTTCTAGGCTGGTCTCAAACGCGCACTGATCCTCGTGCCTCAGCCTCCCAAGTGCTGGGATTATAGGCGTGCGCCACCACTGCCGGCTCTTAAAAACGTCTTTTTGATATCATTTTAAAAGAGATCTGACTCCTTTCATTGGCTCCCTTCTTTCTTTCCTATAGAGGAATAAAGCTAAAATAGAAAACACTCCAGAAGATTCTACAGCAGGCTGTGCCCCACGCTAGTCTTAGCTTCTCAGCCACCATTTACCTTGACCTGCTGCAGTGTTCAGCTGAGTGGATGGACTCTTAGGAGGTAGACCAAGTAGAGATTCAGTATGCAGACTTCTGGGGGTGAATCCAGCTCTATCGCTTGCTTACTAGCAGGGCGAGCTTGGGCCAGTTATTTCACTATTCTATGGCTGTCTTTGTTCTGTGAAAGGAGGATAACAGCAGTGTCTAGCTCCCATAGTCATGGTGCAGTTTAAGTGAATTACTTTTAGAACTATACCTAGGATACAGCAGGGTGTCAAATGAGTGAAAACTTTTTATCATCTCATGTGCTCCTTAGTGTCTCAGTCAGCAAAAGGCTGTGTAACAAATACCACAGGTTGGGGGCTGAGACTATGGAGCTGTATTTCCCATAGTTCTTGGCTGGAAGTCTAAGATCAAGGTGATAGAAAGATAGGTTTTATGCCAGGACCTTTTATTTTGGCCTGTAGTGGCCTACATCATGTGATCTCGCAGAGGTCTCTGGGGTTTACTCCTGTGCTTATCAGGGGCACTAATCCTATCAGATCAGCGCTCTCTTTAGTGACTTCACTGAACCTTGCTGTGTCCTCAGAGGCCTCGCCTCTGAAAACAACCCTTAGGGGTTCAGGAACTGTGGACAGATAAAAACATTCAATTCATAACACTCTCTGTGGTGTGCAGATCAGGAAAACTATAATCCAGAATAGGTCTTTGTAATCTAAGATATGTGTCCTCTATTAAAACCCAGGGATTCTAACTCCCAAGGTGGCTCCAACGCACTGGGCCACATTCTTGGGCTGAGCCTCTTTTTTCTCCTTTATTACTATGCTATGTGCCAATGGTCAGTTCTTGGTCCTTGTCCAGTCCGCTTTGTGATTCTACATTTCCATCAAGTCCTTATCGGATTATCTCAGCAAGGCCCAACAATTCTAAATGTGGGTTGGAGGCCCCGGGGATCTCTGTAAACTTCAGAATCTTGTAACTGTATTTACATAATAATGGCCCTGCTGCCTGAGAGTAGTTAATGCTGGGAATTTGGATCTGCCAAAGAGAAGCCAGACAGTTGCTTCTTTCAGGTGAAAATATGCAAGTTCTCAAGAAAAAACAAAACAAGCAAAGAAACAAAAAAATGAATACTAAAGTTGCTATGATCTATGGGGCAATAAGATATTTTGAAAGAGAGACCACACTCATTATAGTATCTTACCATGTATTGTTGTAATTGTTCCATTTCGTTATTTTTGTTTCTCACTTACTGTGATTAATTTATAAATTAAACTTATCATAGGTGTGCCTGAAGGGGGAAAGCCATCGCATATACAGGGCTTGGTACTGTCCCCATTTTCAGGTTCCACTGGGGGTCTTGGAATGCGCCACTCAGGGACTGAGGAAATGACTCTCATATGCCCCTATGTCAGCGCCCTAAGTTTAATAGTTGCACTGCCCACAAGGTTCACTGTGCTAGTGAAAGGCCTGGGATGGCACTTTTGGGTAAGCAAGGGTGCAGGGGCATCTCCTTCCACCCTTCCTCTTTACAGTACTAAATCCAACGCTGTGAGGAAAATTCCTAGATGCATTACCTAAGGATAAGGCCCTGCATCCAGGAAATGTGAATAAAGGTCCAAGAAGAACCATCTGGTAAAATGAGCGTGTTTGTCACAGCTCATTCTCCGCTTTTCTATTCTGTGTGGCACTAGGCAGGAGGAGCGCAGCCGCTTCCCTAAGCAGGCGCAGGCGAGTAACCAACCGTAGGCGGCCAAACAAAGGCAAGAGCCCGCTGCACAATCCAGCGGGGAAGCAGGAACGCCCCACAGGAACCCCAGCAGCAGCATCTTCCCACTGCTCAGCCTGGGAGTCATTTAAGAGGAAAAACAAAATCAAGACAACAGTTTGAGAAGACTAAAGAGTTACTTAAACACAGCCAAAGTCAATGTGGCCCCGGTGACCACGGGCTCCTTCTCCTCTTCTAGGCATGTGAGAAATACCACTGTCAGGGAACATTTTTTTAACAACTAACTTTCTAGCAAAGCACTACAGAAGAGACTCTGTGGCCATTCTACATTTTACTTCACTCTGTAAAGCACCAGGGCTCTGACAGTAGCTCATTTAAAAGCTCAGGGGCTTGTGGGCAAGTCCCTACTCATTTTTGTAGAAGAATCTGTTTTTCCATCTACTGCCTGCCTGCTCCGCCATCACTGCTTCATAGGGTGGACTCCCCCACAGTGGGGTCTGTCACATGACCCGAGCAGCCCAAGTACCCTTTGTCTCAAAATTAGGTCCAGTGATGGAGTTTAACCCAGACAAGACCATGGCACAATCTTTCTGAGATAGTTACAGTGCTCTAGCTCTGCCACGACACATTGCTCAGACTGACTGGTGACAGGAATTTATTCTCTCACAGCCCTAAAATGCAAAATTCTAAAATCGAGGTCTTAGAAGGGGCATGGTCACCCTGAAGTCCCCGAGGGAAGTCCTTCTGTGCCTCCTCCTCCTTCCCAATGGTGGTGGGCAGCAGGTGTGGCAGGCTAGGGCCTACCCTCCTCCAGAAGACCTTTTCTTCAGTTACATCTCTATTGTATCTGCACAACCATACTTTCAAAACAGTTCACATTTATAGGGACTGGTAGTTGGGAGATATATATATATATATATATATATATATATATATATATATATTATATCAAATACTATATATGTATAGTATTTAATACAGGGTCTCACTACGTAAATCCAAGTCATTCTCCTGTTTTCAGCCTCCCAAGCACTGGGATTATAGGCGCAGGCCACCACAATCAATCTCAATCCCTTCTCAATGTGCCTCGGGGGTGGGGCTGGCACAGCATGGGGATCAGACCCTGGCCCCTGTGTCTGCCTAAGCAGGTGCATTAGTCTGCTGAGCTATCTGGCTGGCCCAAGATAGCTGGGACTTTATTTTATTTATTTATTTAGTTTTGTTTTGTTTTGTTTTTTGAGACAGGGTCTCACTATGCAGTTCAGGATGACCTTGAGCTCACTTTTGTAGCCCAGGCTGGTCTCAAATTCACACCGATCCTCCAGCCTCAGCCTCCCAAGTGCTGAGATTGCAGGCGTGCAACACCACGCTGGGCAAGGGACTTTAACATCATCCTGAGCAATGCAATTCAACCACATAAGTCTGACTGCCTACTGAAGTAGGAAGTAGGCAGAACCAAGAGACAGAGAAAAATGAAGATGGCAGGGTGGTACTACCAGTTCCCTAGGTGGCAGCTCAATCCAAGTCCTAGCCCACCTTTCGATTTCCCAGTAGCATGACCAATAAACCACTCTTCGTGTTTAAGTGCATTCAGTTGAAGTTTCCGTCACTTGTAACCCAGAGATCTCACTGATATATCTGACAATGAATAATGCTATATAGTAGGAATTCAAATACTTTCCCATAATCTAGAAGGGGTATTTATGAAACAGATCACCTGTGAATTGATAACTGTTAAAACTAAATGGCCTCCCATTACA
>PVKN010004293.1:0-34030 GCA_004027915.1 Capromys pilorides
GTTTTAACTTACATGTAGCTAAGTTTACCTTAAAAAGGGTTTCAAGAGCTTTGATGAAATATAGTCTGGTGACCTACACCAGAAAGCTGGAGAGAATATTAACTGCACTAGGATTTCTTTAAGGAATAATGTTTATCAAAGGATGTATTACTTCCCCTTGAAAGAAAAATTTTTAGTGTGTATTGTATCTAAAATTAGCTTCTCTAAAGAAACCGTTGCTTTCTTCAGTTTCTTTACATCTGAGTTGAGGTAACTTTCCTACATAATCAAGAGTACTCAAATAGAAGCCTGCACATTCATAGGCTTTTAAAATAAAGAGCAGTGTTCTCTGTTTGTACTTGCATTAGACATAGACTATTTTTAAAGCATGTTAAAAATTTAGGTTTTATACATGTTTAAAGTATGTATGATGTATTATGCATAATTTTGCTCTTGTTACTGAAACTTCTATCAAGAATCTTTTCATTGCACTGAATGCTTTCTTTTGTCCCTAGGAGAAAACTTAATAATTGTGCCTAAAAAACTATGGGCAGATAGTGTAAGACTATACCAGGTAAGGTGAATATCTGCATTTCCAATTATCTATGAATTTGAGGCTGAGTTCTTTCTTAGCCCCTGTAAGTAGCGTCCTCACTTCCCAGAGTAAAAAGAAAACATAAAGACTTACAGCTCCCATTGCAATGTAGGGAGCAAAAAGTTTGTGTTCTTCTGAATGCTACTGGCAACACCAGCCTTGTTTTAATGTTTTCTTGAACTAGAAGAATAGCTGATTATTGTATATGCAAATTATATGCATTTTTACACTATTCCTTGTGAACTTATCTACCTGGTTATGATACTCTGGGCCCATATACAAGTAAAATAAGAATTAAGACAAAAGCCAGTATACATTTTGCACTATTGCTGTGATACTGAAGCCAGCCAGGACCTAACTGATCTCAGTATAACAATGCTTAATGATAATAAGTCTCTAGTGACACTCATAGAGCCTGAAGATGGAGCAATTGACATGCTCCATTGGAAGGAATTTCTTATCATCTCCGTGGTATTTAATCCCTTTTTTGTGCTTTAAGATGTTAACGTCCTTGCATGATGCAGTCACCTATACAAAGTTCTGTCCTGTGCCCTGAAGCCTCCTCATCCAGAGCTGCTGGTCAGCAAGTGCTCATTGCACCCTCGCCATGTGCCCAGTGCTCTGCTGGTGGAAAACAGAAAGGGCAGGACATCCTTTGTGTCTTTGGGGGGCTTATGGCCACTTTGTCTCCCTTGGGAAGTCTGTGCCATGTATTTGACTTGCAGTAACACAAAGGTCCTTTTGTTTACTTCTTAATCCACTTGGATAATTATTCTTCCAAATTCCATAGTAAACAGTGTTATAGAAAGGTTTCTATGTTTGTCCATGGTAGGAGAAAGCCAGTGATTTAAATGTCACAAAAGGCATTCCTGTATATTTGAAATATTCACAGCAGCCTTGAACAACTGGGTGGACCCTTGTAGGCAGAGCATTCTCTATGAAGTGGTTGAAGTGGTAAGAGAAGCTTACATTTAATAAAAGAAGAAACCCCAAATATGTATATAAGCCAAGATTCCATACCCTTTAATACTTTATAAGTAATTTTGATATGTAATTCCTAGTATATGTACTTATACATTGACAGAACTACCCTGTTTTCCTTGTACATAATGAACTTTACTGGTAGAACTGACACAAACCATAAGGGATTTTGTCAGTTGTCCCAGTACACAGTATTCTCCAGGACATAGCCAGAGGTCCTTGTTACATAGACAACTAGGTTTCTTATCACTACACTGTTTCTGCCCCTTTTCTCCTCTTTTTGCCTCAGGGTTGGTGATGCCTACTGTTGCCCATTACACTTTGAAGTGATTTTAGTTAGCAATTTCCTTTTTCTATAAAGGGGAACAAAGCTTTTCACATGTAAGGGCCCAGGACTATGGGACCTCCAAGGAGACCTGTGAAGCTTTATGAAGGCAAAATGTATTATTATGGTCCCCAAATGACTACATTCCCTTTTGACAGTCTAATGATATGCTACATCCCCAAGGGTGCATGGGGCACATCCCTCAGCCTGTGGGAACACCTGGACCAGGGGAAGTATTGAAAGAAGGAATGAAGCCAAGGGAAGACTTTCTGCTCTTGATATAACAGATCTATGTTAGGGTTAGCGTGCTAGTGAGGTATATGTTTGGGAAAAGGG
Source organism: Capromys pilorides (assembly GCA_004027915.1). NCBI lineage: Eukaryota > Metazoa > Chordata > Mammalia > Rodentia > Capromyidae > Capromys > Capromys pilorides. The sequence goes on from PVKN010004293.1 coordinate 2,217, forward strand.
ACTGAAGAGTACAGGACAGATGAAATAAGATAGCTTGGTGGCAGGGCTGATCCTGTTAAGCTGAACAATCCTTGTAATGGAGTAGGTCATGCAGTAAGGTGCAAAAACCAAGGGCATGTATATTTTTATACCTGTGTGGTTTGAGACTGTAGCATTTAGAATGTTGACCTTCTGTACGCTCTTTTGCTCTAACTCTCAAGAATAGAAAGAGACAGCGTGTGTGTGTGTGTTCACTGCTTCATTCCCGATGAAGCAGGTGCTGGTTGCTCTTGGTCCCTCTAAAACTGATGCTCTTTTCTCTGATGGAGGTAAAAGAAAAAAGTAGTTGGAGACTAAGACTTGGAACTTGATCTGCTTTGAGTAGCAGGAACTATACAATGAAGGGTGAGTTCTGTGAAAGTTGCAAATTTTAAACTCTGCGGTGGTGTCTTCCTGGGGGATAGAGAAATGCAGTGACATGTCCATTAGATTAATAGAGACTTGAAGGAGTCAAGTACAAGGAATATTTTATATAAAATAGAAATTTAGGTCTCCATAATCTTGAAGAATAGTCACAAGTAAAGGCAAGGGTCATCATTCTAGGATTTTTTTTAATGTGTTGTACCTAAGGCCATAATTACTCGTCTATGCTATCACTGTAAGGAAGTGATACGTATGTATTATATGAGAAAAAGTCCTTAATGCACTGTTATCTCCTAAATATTTAGTAAATTAATACTATTTAATTTTTTTAAAGATTTGTCTGTGTAGACACTAAAAGTATTACACAAAATCTGGACAGAAGATGTCCTTTTTTAACAACAATTAAAAGTACTTTTTATATATGTTATGTAGTATATCGTTTCTAAACTGCCTAGTTTGTATTTCTGAGAATTATTATTTGTGAAGTGTGCCTGTCCTTACCTGTTTTACAGTCATTCTCTGCACGCATCCCTTTTTGTATGACTGTCGTCGTGACCGTAGCTTTCCATGCTCTGCTGTGTGCGCGTGCTCCAAGCACTGGTGCCTCTGCATGGCCCGTGCTGTGGGTGCAGGAGGAGCTGCCTCGCACCAGCCCAGGGTTTCCTGCTTGGCAGTGTCCTCACATCTTTCTTGAAGTGACTGTTAAACTAAAATAAATTAGATTGCATTTATTTTATATTCTTGGTTGAAATAAAATCTAATTAGCTTTGTTTCCGTGTGGTTTTTTTTTAAATGTAGGAAAACTACTGTATGAAGGGTTAGCACTAAGATCTTAATCTGCCCACCTAGATTTCATAATTGTACTCATCCTGCAGCAATAGTCTGCCTATGAATTGCAATATATTATTCTGTTCAGTATGGCACAAAACACAGAATGAAGCAAGACTTGCAGGTAGCTAAGAAAAGAAAAGTTTTGTTTTATTACCTCTAAGAGAAATGCTTTTTAAAACTGAAAATTAAAATGATATTTTAAGAAAAAACCAAGCCGTTTTATGGTTGGAGTTGGGAAGGTCTCCTGTATAACAGGGTTCTGTTGGACCTGGCTGCCCCTTCTGTGATTGACCTGATGAGCTTTCTGTGATTCGTGTAATAGCAAAGGCATCCTGGAACGAAGTGAAGAATATTTAAGTAACATAAACACAAAATGGCTATTTCTTGTTATTATTTTTTATGTATGTAGTACAAGGTCTCACTGCACAGGTCAGACTAGTAGTGATCCTCCTGTCTTCAACCTACCAAGCGCTGGGATTGCAGGCATGCAGCACCATGCCCAGTCTCAGTTGCCTTCTCAGCATGTCCGGGGAGTGAGGACCAGGGCCTGCAGGGTAGGCTGGGGATAGACCCCCAGCCCCTGTGTCTGCTTAAGCAGGTGCTTTAATCCACTGATCTATCTGGCCAGCCCTCATTTGTTTTTATTTTTTTATTTTTTCCTCTTTTAAAGTAGAAAAGCTAGGGTTGGGGAGATAGCTCTATGGCACAAGTGCCTGCCTAGCAAGTACAAGATCGTGAGTTCGAAACCTGGTCCCACAAAAAGAAAAAAAGAAAAGCTGACAATATTTAAGCTCACGCATCTGATTTATTTTACCTAACATGGTATTAAAGTACATCTATTTTCCTTCAGATGATTCAACTTCATCCTTTTTGCCAGAGTGATACTCCATTGTGTCTAAATATCACATTTTCTTAATCCATCTGTTGAAAGACATACAGGCTCCTTCCAAGATTTATCTGTTAGGAGTTACATTGCTATAAACATGTATAAGTGTGTGTCACTGAGTATGATGTCTTTAACTCTTTCAGAAAGATAGCTAGAAGGGGCATAGCTGTGTCAAATGGACCAACCATCCTATTCCCATTGCAAAGTTACAGGTTTAAGCATGGGTATGAGCAGTTGAGGACAAGAAAAATGGAACAGCATCAAGTCAGGGCCTAACCAACCCTTTAATCCAGCCCTCACTCTGGATTTCTTTTCTGGAAGAGTATATGTGTTCTTTTGTTTGAAATCAGTTTAATTTGGGTTTTCTGATATTTGTAGTCAAAATCATCAGGATTTGGGGGCTTGTTGAATGCCCTCACCTCACTGAATGCCAAGGTCACAGGCACATAACATTCAGAACATTGTGTTTGGAGATGTTCATTGTTAAAGAGCAACAGCTGATTCCAGACAGCCACTCCTACCACTGTTACCAGGACTTGCAGTGTCTATAGTTAAATGAATGCCTCTAATATTCCCATATTTAAACATTTATTCCTCAGCAGTGGTGATGGGCTGTGATGACACCCAGCCATCAGAACTCTGACAGTGCAATCCAGAAGTAACTGCTGAAATCGCGCAGTGCCTCTTAGGAAGCAGAACGTGCACCGCAACCTGGGCCTCTCCATGCTGAGCTACACAGGCTGCAGGGAGTGACATTCCTGTGACCAAGGCGCCAGAAGTTACCCTTGCTTGTCCTCCAGATCCCACCCCTTGAAATCAGTTTAATTTGGGTTTTCTGATATTTGTAGTCAAAATCATCAGGATTTGGGGGCTGATCCCACCCACACACACACCAAAAGCCTCATCTCTAGAAAGCCTACCCAGTGACAGCACTCCTCATGTTATGACCTACCTGTGAACAAAGGTTCAGACTGAACAGCCCAGGGCACTCTTTGGACTTAGGAACCAACAGATCCTTTGTACAGCTCTGTGCATCTTGTCTGTAGAGCCTCTGTGTCGTGTGTAGCACACCTTGTTTATTCAATACTATAGTTTTTGCTGATTGTCCTGTACAGTATTATAGTTTTATGTTCTGTTATGTATTAGAGTACCACATGCAAAAGTTCTGAAAATAAAAGCAAAGTCACCATGCCAGCTGGCCATTTCTTTGTTCTATATCATTTCTTTGTATTACAGGGTTACTTTTAGTTCATGTATGCTATTGTTTGTAAGCAGTTTGGCTTGAAAAACAAAAACATTTGGCAAAATTTTGTTTTCATTTGCAAACTACATCGGGGTAGATGACTGCAGCCATTTTTTCAACACAAATGCAACCATGATCTTTTTAAAACCAAGAACAAATTAAGTTCATGAACCAAGGAACCACTATATATATACACGGTTCTTTACCCAGTGACTCATTTAACAACCTCGCTACAAGATTGGAATTTGGTCAAAAAGGTATGTCCGTACTCAGCCTCCACTGAGCAACTTTTTGAAGGAATGGATCCAAGATGCCTAGTCTGAACCACACGGCTTGGTATTTTAACTGTACGTACCCTGTAATTTTCTCTTACTACTTCATGTTTATCTGGGCCTCCTACCAAATCAACAAATCAAGAGAGAGAGAGAGAGAGAGAGAGAGAGAGAGAGACAGTGGTTATGGTAAACAAATTGTCTAGCATGGGAATGGTGGCACATTCCTATAACCCCAGGACTTCACTCAGGAGACTGAGGCAGGAGAATCATTACACATTCAGAACCAGCCTGGGTTACAAAGTGAACTCAACGCCAGCCTGATCTGTATAGCAAGACCATAAAGATCCCACCCCCAAGAAAAAGTTAAGTCAATGGTTGTCAACTCTGTCACACCTACAATTAGCTGTGCTATAAACAAAAGGATGGTAAAAATATGTAAGGCAATATGGCTTTCATTATGTAAATATTCGGTATGTCTCCAGTAGAAGTGACAGTGAAATTGTGAAAAATGCAGTCCAATGCAAGGGATAGTATGGGCAGCTCAAGAGCCAGAGCCACTGTGCTATCAGTGATGGGACCTTCTGAAATGATAAACATTTGGTGAAGTCTAAAAAACAGCCGAAGTACAGCTTTGGTTTAATGTAGTGCTCTAATTCCTAGAAATTCAACGTATTTAAAATATACACAAATGCACTAAAATGAATTTGGTTCCAGGTTTATGTAAGGGTAAATAGCTTTTTCACCCAGTGTATAACTGAAAGTACTGCAGAAGTCACAGTGCCTGCAGGACAGTTATTCTTTGTGGACCAGCCTTTTACACTAGCCCTCGTCGCTGCGGCCTGGCAGTGCTTGTCCCACCTACCAGCAGGACTCCTTGGAGATACCCGTCTGCAGATAGGAGCCAGGGCCTGGCGCAGACTGCGAGGAAGGTAGGCCTGGCAAGGTCCTGCAGTCTGCACAGCAGTGCCTCTCAAGAGCCCATCTGTAGAACTTCTCACAGATTCCTGCTAAGTATGACACGTACAAGGACACAGACAGCATGGAGGGTCCACAACTGTGGCTTTCCTCATGGTAGCCTGCCCTCTCTTCCTCAGGTTATTCTTTTTTTACTTTTATTCAGCTCAAGTTTGCTCTGCAGAGCCAGTTTCTCCCTTAGCTTTCACATTTGGTTTTTCAAATAAACTTTTCATTGGGTTTGCTTGCCTCTTCAATTCATTGTTTGAGATGAGAAGAGCATGGAAACCAAAAGGCAAGCACCTCAAGACCCAGTGAAAGATACATTGTTAAATCAAGGCCTGCTGGAGGCAAGATGATTATTGAACAATCCAGAACCTGGCCCTCAGCTTTACAGCCCCGCAGAGCAGAAGATTAACCCCAAAATGTAGTTGACTGGCTCCCTATCCCATTCTTCTTGGACATGCTACCGTCCACCAAAGGAGATAGCAAGTCAGGAATGGAGGTGGTAGACTTCATCTTCAAGTATGTCTTGGCTGTTCCACTCCATTGTCTGCCTGTCAGCTCCACTGTCTACTGGTCTGAACGAAGTGGTCTTTTTTTTTCTTTTTCTTTCTCTCTCTTTTTTTTTTTTTTTTTGGTCTTTTTGAGACAGGGTCTCATGCAGTTCAGGCTGGCCTTGAGCTCACTTTTGTAGCCCAGGCTGGTCTTGAACTCACATTGATCCTCCTGCCTCATTCTCCCAAGTGCTGGGATTACAGGCGTGTGCCACCACACCCAGCCAAGGTGTTTTTTTAAAGAACTGCTATTCCGTTTTAATGTTTTGTTTAGCCTTGCAAACACCCTTACTAAGGAGAGGATATGTTCACTTGCTGAGTCCGTGATTCCAGAAGTGAATGTCCCATTGGGTTTTCTTTTTTTTATTTTTTATTTTTTATTTTTTATTTTTTATTTTTTTATTTTTTTCATAGGGTTTTCTTATAGTTTCTGTTCTTCTACTGAGGCTTCCTTCCTATGGCATCCTTGCCATCATAGTTTTCTTTGTTTGAATGTACTTATAAGAAGTGGTTTTTTTTACTTTAGGCAATTTTTATTATATTCATTTAAGTTTGTAAATAATTTTTTTTAACCATGTACAATCTGTTATTAATCTCATAAATCTCTAAAATTAACTCTGTCTACATCTTTTAAGAAGTGTTTTAAAGTCTTTGCTAAATCTAATTTCTGGGCTGAAGCAGAGTCCATAGGTTCTTCTGGGGCCACTAATACCCGAGCCTCACATCTATGAGAATAAAAGGAAAATCACAATGAAAGCAACATTGAAAGAGGGTCTTAAAAATGAGCCATTCTAGGAATCTGTCCATTTCTTCTATGTCTTCAATTCTGTGAGAGTAAAGATTCTCAAAATAGCTATTAATGATCTGAATTTCCACTGCGTCTGTGGTATTTTCACCCTTTTCATTCCTTATTGCTTGGATTTTGAGTTTTTTCTTCCTCTTTTGAATGAGGTTAGCTAGGGGCTTATCAATTTTATTTAATCTTTCAAAGAACCAGCTTTTTGATTCATTGATTCTTTGTATTGTTTACTTTGTCTCAATTGCATTAATTTCTTCTCTAATCTTTATAATTTCTATGAAGATAATAATAAGCAATGTATTAATTATTGTAACTGTCCTACTAACCTGTTTTGAAACTCTCATTGTTATTTCTTTCTCATCAAAATTTAAAAACAGTATTAAAAAAAGGAGTCAAAGGCCATTAGGACAGAGGGCTTCTGCAAGATCCATCTGTGAGATCCAGCTGCACCTAGAATGTGAATTTTGGTCACCTCCATCATTTTGTCAGGTATTTGCAAGGACTGCTTGGTAGGTTGTGCCTGGAAGCTCAAGAACTGCTGTTAGTGACTTCCTGGTTTATGGCCTTTCTATTCTGATTATTTAGGTCTTGGAAAGTCTCTTAAGCTGCCCAGGCTATAATTTGGGATCATCCTACCTCTACCACCCAGACAGCTGGCGATAGAATTGAGCTTTACCACATCTGGCTCTTAATCCTTCTCAGCACAGAAGCTGCCGCTCTGCCTGCCTTCCCTGAAGCACTGATTCAGAGCTGTATAAATCAGGGTCTCCCAGATTTCTAAATCATATTGAGGTAGAACAACAGAAACAAAGATGGGTAGAAAGGTGACAGGGAAAGTCGTAACAAAAACAAGTGGTACTTTAAGCAGACTTCTAGTCCAGCACACAGTTATTGAGCTTATCAGTTTTCCCTAGTGTTGTTTATACTTCTTTTAGGCCCATCACACCCAAAATTCTGCAAAGATAAATCTCATAAATTAGCTTAAGGAATAAAGTGACAGTCCTAGCCTGATTTAAGATAAAGAGAAAGGGCTGGGGAGATAGCTCCGTGGCACAAGTGCCTGCCTGGTAAGTGCAAGGTCATGAGTTCAAACCCCGTCCCGCAAAAAAAAAAAAAAAAAAAAAAAAGATAAAGAGATTGAGAGTTCAAAGATAGTTTGTAGGCAAAATATCACTCAGTCAAGATTAAATGGTGAGATACCTCCATGGCACAAGTGCCTGCCTGGCAAGTGCAAGGTTGTGAGTTTGAACTCCAGTCCCGCAAAAAAAAAAAAAAAAAGATTAAATGGTGAGATTCATGGCCCTTATTTCTTCATGGGTGGCCCAGCCTTTACCTATAAACCAGTACCAATAAGAACATCCTACAGACTCACAAATCTCACAGATTTCTAGCACTGAAAACACATAAATATTTCCAGCTCAGGGCCCACCCTCTTTATTTCTTTGAGTATCTTTGAATTTCTCTCTAATAAATCACTGTATGCCTCTTCCTGACTAGTCCTGAAAATTCTTTTTTTCTGTGATGGGAGTCAGCAAACCTGCAAATTTCAGTAAAAGAGTTCTCAAACCAATGTATGTAATTCTTTGGGAGATTCATTGTAAAATAATTTATAAAATTTGTGTCCTGTATTGTTTCCCTTGCAAAACCCTAAACCACAACAAAATCTAACTTTCCAAGTTAAATATCTACCTAGTTCTGTAGTGCCATTTACATCCTTGACCTAGGCGATTAGGGTATGGCAAAGCTGGCTGGGGGAGGAGGTGTGACCTATTAATTACATGATTCCAGAGCACATGTGCAGAACAGTTCCCAGAGTCCTGCACGTGGACTTCTCTCCAGAACATGAGAAACCCATGTGTAGTTCTCAAGGATTTCTTTGAGATTTGGGCAGCATAAAAGAATGCTGCCACCAGAAGAGCTTGCTATCATGGCTTTCCCCACAATAGCCCATGCTGCTTGCTCCAGGGTGTACTTTTATTTTGCATTTTCTCTTTTCCTCAGTCCAAGATCACTCTGCAAAGCAGGTTTCACTTTTACTTTCACAAATAAACTTGTTTGTTTTTTGCTTGCTTCATTGAATTCTTGTTCAAGACAAGAAGAACCTGGATCTAACTCCAGAAGGAAAAGCAAAAAACCCAAAACCTTAACTTTTTGGTGAAATTTAGTTGTCGAGCCACTCTTAGAGCTACCTGATACCATCCCGATGCACTTAAGTCTAGCTTGTATATCTATCCTTTCACAGCTGACCATCCCCAAGCCCTGCCTACCATCTTATTTCAGTGTATGCAATCTGGTGACAGTAGTGTTGTCATGGGGTGGCGTCCTGGATGAACTGCTAGGATCTTCGTGGTGAACAAAGAGTTGGATGTGACTTGCTGCGATGAGGAAACCACAGCAAAGTGGAAAGTGCTGTGGAAACTGAGCCGATAACTTTCTGAAATGTGTCAAAGGCCAAAGAAACTTAGAGGACATGCCCCCAACACAGGACCCAGGACAACCCCATGGCTCCTGAGTGCTGTGCCTGGAACCAACCAGAAAGATATTTTTAATCACAAATTTGAATCTGAACCTGTTTGGAGGGCCAGGCACAAAAGTGCTACTTTCAGCGTTTCCATGACAGTACACTTCAAATTTGGCACAACAAGCTGGCCGTGGTGGCACACACCTGTAATCCCAACACTTGGGAGGCTGAGGCAGGAGAATCGGTGTGAGTTCGAGACCAGCCTGGGCTACAAAAGTGAGCTCAAGGCCAGCCTGAACTGCACAGTGAGACCCTGTCTCAAAAAGACGAAAAATAAAAAAATAAATAAAAGATAATAATAAAATAAATTTGGCACAACATCACATGAATTCTTGGTAGGACAACTGTCCTGATGCCTTATTTACACGAGAGAAAACCAATACAGGAATTTCAGGTACAGAAATCTCCTTTCTTTATCCTTGAGGCTGTTATGAATCTGTTCAGTCGCCTTCTCTTGCCCTTTATAAAAGAGGACACCTCTGTTTTTTTTTTTTTTCAGGACCAGGGTTTGAACTCACAACCTTGCACTTTCCAGGCAGGTATCTATGCCACGGAGCTATCTCCCTGGCCCCGGGACACCTCTGTTTAAAAGAAAAAAAAAAAAAAATTCAATAAATACATGCTTTTGACACCTCTGTATGTCTTGTCAAATGCTTATTGAGGATACCAAGCACTTGACAAGAAGCCCCGCAAGATATCTTCCATCTGGTAACATATTTCTGTAGTCCTAGCAGTAGGGAAGCGGAGACAAGAAGATGGCTTAAACTCGGGAATTTAGGGCCAGCCTGGACAACAGAGTGAGATCCCATCTCTTAAGAAAAAACGTTAGTTTCCCGTCACATTTGCTATATTCTAACTTCCTTCCTTCCTTCCTTCCTTCCTTCCTTCCTTCCTTCCTTCCTTCCTTCCTTCCTTTGGTGGTACTAGGGATCAAACTCAGGACTTTGTGCTTGCCCGGCAAGCACTTATTCCACTGAGTTCTCTCCCCAGCCCCACATTTGCTCTATTTCAAATACAAGTTACATGTTCTTAAGTGGCTACCATTTCAGACAGCAGAGATATGAACATTCCCATTATTGCAGAAAATTTTGTTAGACATTGTTGGTCTACATTTTGTGTTTTTCAAAGCATAGGCCTTGCGTGGCAGTTCCTGCGTATTCGGCACTATAATGTGGGTCTCAGTGGGGTTGCTGTGCTGCTCAGAGACACAGGCTTGGGCTCTGCTCCAGGGCCTCGCTATGTGGCAGACCACTGACCTCGCTTTTTCTCTGGTACACACAGAGGGCTGGATCAGCTGAGAAGTTTCCATCTATTCTATCTCCCAGTGCCCCTTTGTTAACTTTGTTCTTCTGGCCCCACACCCATGTTTCAAGTGAACTGCTTTATTAGATAATCTTTGGCTTGCCCTCTCACTTTTGTTAACCACGGTATTTATAATTAGGAGCAAAAACCTCTGATCAGTGTAAGATAATCACGATTCTCAGATTGAGTTAAAGAATTCCAGCCCAAACTTAGAAAGAGAGCATTGTGCTTGACTTACTTAGCAGCCTTATCTTTGGTATTCGTGCAGTTTCCAGGTGGTGTATTTGAGACATTGAAAACAACTGATTAATTTCTCCTTCTTGTCCCTATTACCCTGCCCTTGGGGACTAAGGTCCTAGGTCAGGACTCTTTCTTTTCTTTCTCAGTACTGGGAATCAAATGTAGGGGTGCTTCTCCACTCATCAAGTTATAGTCTCAGTCCTTTAAAATTTTTCTTCTTTAAATTTTGAGATAGCAGGGGCTGGGGAGATAGCTCTGTGACACAGCTGCCTGCCTGGCAAGTGCAAAGTCGTGAGTTTGAACCCCAGTCCCGCCAAATTAAGTAATTAATTAATAAGTTAATTAATTAATTTTGAGACAGGGCCTAAGTTGCCCAGGCTGGACTCAAACTTTCAGTCTCCTTGTCTTAACTGCCAAGTGCTGGGATTACAGGTGTATACCTCTGATACAGGATAGGATCAATTAAAATTCCTCTCAGTTCATGAAAGGATGGGGATTGAACCTACAGCAGTGGTGGGGAACGCTTAGTGACCCAATGCCACCCAAAATCCACTTATTTATCACAGGTGCCCAGTGTCCTACTGGTGCGACGTCGCAGCTCATGTGCCAATAAAGAGGGCTTAAAGTGCCAGCTGCAGCACTCGTGCCGCAGATTCGACTCTACTGATCCAGGCCTTCGCACTTAGCAACATCCCACTTCTTAAAAATTTTAAGTTGCTAAGTTGCTCAGATGGGCCTTAAATTTTTGATTCTTCTGTCTCAGCTTCCCAAAGTGCTGGAATTTCAGGTGTGTACCACCATGCCTGGCAAGAGGGAAGACCTGAAATCAGGTAAATAGATGCCTTCATAGCACTGCCCACCTTGCCACTTGATGGTGTAACTCTCTCCATAACTACTTTAGTATAAAGTCAACCTATAGGATGGTGGCAGAAACAAAAAAAGGGCAAAGTGAAAGGGACTGGAGGAGAAGGGAATGAAGGGGAAAAGGGACTCGAGTGGGAAGGGGAAAAATGTCAACCTTTTCTGTATGGCCTCTTGTGTAGTGACTGAACTCTTTCATCAAGGCACAAAGAACAGCAGACCATGGAAGTGAGAGGCTGGGTTCTTGCTGCATCAGGATCTCACTTCTTGGTGGCCAAAGGCACTTTCTTTACAAGGAGTAAAGCAAAGGAGTCCTACCTGCCATGCAGCATAAAACTGGTCTGTTCAGGGATTTGCTATTGGTGGTGTTGTCTCCTGATTTTTGGAAGGTACAATACTTTTGGTTTGGTGACATAGAACTTTAGCAGAAATGACTTCATCTTGGTGTGGTTTGTTGGGGCCTAGCACAGAAGCAGTCCAAATTGTTGGTGGCCTATAAATTATATTGAGCAATTTTCCTCTTTTTTGTCAGGCTCTCTAATAGATCATAGTGTGGCTAGAATTTTGTGACATTATTACTCTGTTCCCTTCATTCTAGATTCTTGGTCTCAACACGTCATTCCAAGGTTATGGTGTCTTGTCATGCTGTACCGGCTTCTGGGGTTCTGGGATCTCCTTCTAGTGATTCTTTCCAGGTTCTTTCTGTCCTAAACAAATAATTGGTCAAGTCAAATGCAAAAGGTAATGAGGTTTTATATTTATTAAAGGTAAGAAAAGGAATTTGCCAATTAACAGAAAAAGAAGTAAACTCTACAGGGTTACACAAGGTAGCCAAAATAATTATATTACTAATTTCTATTATTTCATTAAAAAGAACAGCTTGTGCTTATATTGTTTGGTCAATTTCTCATGCCTGTATCTTTTTTTTTATGCCTATATCTTGTAATCTGAGTAATTACTTTGAAGATAAAAATACACATGTTAACCATTGTTAGTCTTCTATTGTTTTGAAATTCTGTATCCTTGTTTTTGTTTTTTCCTCTCTATAATAAAAAAATCTGCTGAAAGATAAAATAGGTAGAACTCTTGAAGACATTGGTGTAAGCAAAGACTTTATGAAGAAAACCCTGATCACATGGAAACTATCACAAAGAATCAACAACTGGGATCTCATTTTATTAAAAAGCTTTTGCACAGCAAAAGAAATCACCAACAGAGTGAAGAGACAGACCACAGTGTGGGAAAATATTTTCCCAGACAGTTCTCAAAGGATCACTGTTTAGAATATCTAAAGAATTAAAAAGAAATAGCTACCATTAGACTTAAAGATCCAGTCCAAAAAATGGGTATCTGACATGGATACATACTTCTTAAAGAAGTGCAAACGAACAGTAAATACATGAAGAAATGTTCAACATCATTAGTCATTTTAGAGATACAAATTAAAGCAATGCTGAGATCCTATCTTGCTCCTGAAAGCATGGTTATTATCAAGAAATCAACCAATAACAAATGCTAGTGGGGCTGTGGGGAAAAAAAGGAACCCTTCTCCACTGTCGGTGGGAGTGCAGACTGGTGCAAGCTTTATGGAAATCGGTGTGGAGATTCTTCAACATACTAGGACTAAAGGTTGCATTTGACCCAGCTACTTCCCTTTTCCATATCTTCCTGAAAGAATTCAAAGCATGATACCACAGTGATACATGCACAGCCACGTTTATAGTGGCATGGTTTGTAATATCCAAATCTTGGCAATCGCCCTAGTGCCCATCAAATGGTGAATGGATAAAGAAGGTGTGTTTCTTTTAAACAATGGGGTACTACTCTGCCATAAAGAAGGATAAGCTTGAGACCTTCTAGGTAAGTGAATTCACTTTGAGATCATACTCTTAAGTGAAATAAATCAGACACACATGTAAATACCGTTTCTTTGGTGTGTGAATCAGAAAGTGTAATTAAGGACCAAAATGTGTAATAGGTATTGAAAAATAGGAAGAAAATGTTAAAATGTGAAGGAGAATAAGGGAGGAGGAGGGGAAGGAAAACAAAGAAAAAAATGAGAGAAGAAGGAAAAATGGAAACAAGGTTTGTACATGGTGGCAAGTTGAAGGAAGGGTAAGCAAATGGGAAAAAAAGAGACAAGTTATGTCTAGTTAGGTACAAATTTTCTATCTATTATGTATATCTAAAAAATATACCAATAAAATACAATTGGAAAAGAAAAAAGACAAAAGAGAATAACTTTCAAAAAGAAAGATAAAATAAAGGTATTGCCGAAGTGAGATCATTTGCTGCTAACTGACCTGTTTTACAAGAAATGCTAAAGAAAGTTTTTCAAGCTGAAAAGAAGTCACACCAGATGGTAACTTGAATCCGAAGAGGAAGTAAGAAAATAGGAAATGGAAAAATGTGGGTAAAAATACAAAATTATTCTTTTCTTCTCTCCATTTTTTTAAAAAAAACAATATTGTGTAAAACTATATAGAATTATAATATAAGCTGGTAACACACTTACGAGATATATAAATAAAGATAGCAGAAAGGAAGGTGGAATGCAGTTAGACTGGAACAAATTTGCTCTATTTTATTGGCATTCAGTTGGTATTAAGTTGAATTAGATTATGACATGATAAGATGAATATTTTCAACTATGGAGCATACACACACACTCCAATTTTATGTATAAAATATATATAAACTCAGGACCTTGCACATGATAGGCAAGTATTCTACTACTAAGTTATGTCTGCAGCCTAAATAAACTTAAAAATAGCTTCCAGAGGTGGCACAGCTTTGTAGTAATCCCAGTGTTTGGGAAGCTGAAGCAGGAGGGTCACCATTATTTTGAGGCCAGCTTGAACTACATAGTAAAACCTTGTCTAAAAAAAAAAGAAAGCCAAACCAAGAAGCTAAAATAATGCTATCAATGGACTTTGATTACATAAGCTATTTGTTTAATACAGAAAACTGAGTAAAAGCTGCAGAAGAACAAAAAAGTCTGCAATATATAGCAATAAGATAGTATCATGATAGATATAACCCAGCCATCAATAATTATATTACATTACCTTATTTCCTAAACATCTAACCAAAATGTACAAGTGTTCTAACTAGATACAAAACAACATCGAAACCAATAATGTGCTGTTTATAGGTGATGAACTTCAGATTCAGAGATAAACACGGATGGACATGGGCCGTATTGATGGACAGGGGCCTCACTGGAGCCCAGTGGTGCAGCAGATGCTTACCATGTGTGAGGCCCTGGGTTTGGTTCCTCCTACTGAAAAACAAAACAACTCCCCTCAACCAAAACCCATCCAAAACCCTAACAAGTCAAATCCAGCAATATGAATAAGAAGTAGCACATATAACCTAGAGGGAACTATCATGGTGATCCAAACTAGGAGCAGAGGTTGTATCCGGATGCTGGCTTATGGGCGTCATTGCTCTTTGTATATTTTCAACAATGTACTTTTGGTTTAGTTCTTCTGGGGGAATTTGAATATCGTGATTTGGAAGAAATACAAGGGCTTTGCAGCAGAAGAAATGCTGATTTGTGTGAAAGATTCAGAAGGATTTTCACTTTCTACAGGGGAAAAGATAAAAATGAGAGCATGGAATGAGTAAATGGTAAACAGTAATAGGAAGTCCCATCCTCCATCCCAGGAACAAGCAGGACTCAAACAGTGTCTGCAGGGACGAGTGAGGACCTTCCCTCTGCTGCACAACCAGCAGTGTGAGCAAAGAGTAGTAAAGGTTTCTGCGTGTGCAAGGCATAGGCCTCCCCTTTCGAGCAGGAGGTGGTCATCAAAGTGGCCATGACGGTCAGCAGCATTTCGCACGTAGGAAAGAGAAAAGTCCGAGGCATAAATTCATCCCCTATTCTTGGCTGGCAGTTTGGCGTTGTACAGTTAGCTGCTCCTGCACTAAAAACTAAATGAGAATTCTAGGGACCTTGACTTATAATGGACTTATGGCCCAATAAATCCATCGTACATTGAATCATAAATGTAACCCACCAAGCTCATAGCTCAGCCTTGCCTCCCTAAAATGCCTTCAGAACAGTTACCATCAGGGCATAGTGGGGCAAGTCACCTGACACAAAGCCCACTTAATAACGAAGTACTGAATACCTCATGTATGAGCTACTGTTCTGAAACAGAATGCTTGTGTGGGAGTGTATTCATCACCACAGAGATGTTTGCATCACGGATAGAGTTAGCTAAGCCAGGGACCTTTGTACTGCGCACTAGAGGGGTAATCACTGCAGGCAGAACAGGCCTGATCTGCCTTCAAAAGCACTAAAAGGGTTATTTTATTTCTTATTTTATCTTGCAGTTTTAAAAAGTCCACACTGGAAAATAAAAGTAGCATCATTTCCCTTGTAGGCAGTCTACTTCCCCAAAGCTGTCACTGCAGCTCTAGTCACACAGCATCTTCCCCTAGCTCGGTCAGACCCTGCCCTGGAGGCTGTGCTTGGGGTCAGCTAGGAGAGCCAGCCTCAGAGGACTGGCCACTCCCACTTGGGTGTTCCCTGCCCATAAAATACATGGGCCTTGCACCTAGAGAATGTTCCAGATTACTTCAGCAAAACCCACCACTTATGCCAGAGACAGGAGGACTATAGACCTGAGTAAATCTCAGGCTGAAATTCAAGCAAGTCAAATGATGGTGACAGAGCTATTTCAGAAGATCTAGGTACCTGAAAGGAGGCTTCCTATGAGGTTCTGCCCATGTTTGGAAGCTATGTGTCTACTAGACGCAAAACTTGCTGTTTTTGCCAGAATGGCCCATGGTGATGGTGAACATTTTGGAGCTTGAGTGATAGCAAACATGGCTTACAGTATCTGGAGACCTGAGCTAAATAATCCTCAAGAATTTGATGGTGCAGTGTGGCTTCCTTCATACAAATAATTATCAGCATTCAATTTGAGAATTAAAAAAGAAGACAGGAAGCCCCAGAAGAGTAGTAATGTCCCTCATTAAACATGAGAAGATGTCAGGCCTGACTTCCAAGGAGGAGCAAGCATGTGACGAACAGGACACTGAAGCATGGCTGTGAAGAAGCCATGGGACAGAAGCGGAGTAGCTCATGCACTTACCCAGCCTAAATCAGGGGAGACACTGTAGGGAGGTCAAGAGCAGCTGGGGACAGCAGATGATGAGGGGCCCTGGGAGGCCATGGACGCCCTGCAGGGCCACCTATGTGCTAGCAGTTTTCTGGAGGTCACCCATGGTGGTGGAGATGCTGGACTCCCCTGGGGCAGCCGGACCTCTCCACGTAACCCGTGAATACCAACTCCACCCATGCAGCCTTTTTGGGTTTGGCTGTGGCCGTGACACACAGGAGGCTCCTGAGCTTCATGAAACGGGTTTTAGGCTGAGGTGCTGTTCGCAGCACATTCGCAGGCTGCTCTGCCTCACTGGCCTGGTCTTGCACGTGCTCCCTTCTTTTGGGCTTTGCAAAGCCCACATTAGTTTAATGGCAGCTGAGCCCTTTCTTCAGGGACTTGGCGACATTTTGGAGGAGTTGTTGTGGGATGTTGTGGAGACAAGGTCATGCTATATAATATAGGGTGGCCTTGAACTTGAGATCCAGGACCACCTCACTGCACATCAGGACTATTCCACTGACCATAAGGATCCCATCAGATGCTAGGACCATCCAACTGAACAGCAGGACCAGCCCACTGAATAGGTTTCAACATATGTTGGGAGACACAGACATTCAGACCATAACAGCCCTCTCACTCCATCTTGAAAACCAACACCATGGGAGTCAACCTCTTGTCCACTTGCACAACTCTGACCTCTTTTACCTTCCTTTGTAATATTTTAAGTGCCCTTATGATAATTCTGTCCCTTCCAGACATTTGAGAATAATCTTCCTATTTTAAGGTCAATTGATTGTCAAACTTAGTTCTATCTATAATCTAAATTCCCCTTTGCTATGTGACATGGCATACACAGTTTCTGGGAATTAGGACGTGGACATCTTCGGTGGGGAATTATTCTGTTCAACACATTAGGTAGACATCATAAACCAGCCACCCTCTTACTTTTAAATTTCACTGACCATTTAAATAGCAGATCGTTCTGGTTATCTATATCTGTATAGGAAATCATCCCCAAATTTAGTAATTTAAGACAAAAATTAAAAAAGTGAACATTTATTTTCATCACAAGCCTACACTTTGGGCAAGTCTTATGGGATGACCCACTGCTGCTCAATGTAATGTCACCTGTGGCACCTTGCTCAGCCTGTGGCCTCCACCAGTACAAGACTCAGGCATGACTGGCAAGTAGCACTGGCTGGCAGTGGGACGCTTATCTGAAGCTGTTGGCCATGGGCTTTGCTGGCTCCCTAGCTGAGCTTTGACTCATGGCTTCTCAGACTTCCCATCAGTGTGGTGGTTGGGTTCCAAGAGGCCTGGGAAGAGGCTGAGAGCATTTATTTATTTATTTATTTATTTATTTACTTACTTACTTACTTACTTACTTGTTTATTTATTTATACCTGCTTGTGGCTCACATTCCTAGTGTGGACTTGGTACATGTGCATAACACAGATTAATTCCTAGTTTTCATTCCTTCCTTTCCCAGTGAGAAAAATCTATCTCCCTATATCCTATTAGCTATCTTTTATTTTGTACTCTATGCATATTTTGGGTTTCTCATATAAAAGAAGCCATGTAATGTTTAAATTTGTGGATCTAATTTATTTCACTTAACATTAGGGTTTCAGGGTATATTTATTCTCTTAAAAATGACTCAACTATCCTTCATGGCAAAGTAGTACTCCATTGCATTTAATACCGTATCTTCTTTCTCTATTCATCTTTTGATGGACATATAGGACATGTTACGTTAAAAAAGCTTCTAGGGGCCGAGGAGATAGCTCCATGGTACAAGTGCCTGCCTCACAAGTGCAAGGTCGTGAGTTCAAACCCCGGTCCTGCCAAAAAAAAAAAAAAAAAGCTTCTGTACAGCTAAACAAACAACCAACAGTAAAAGGACAACATAAAGAATTGGCAAAAATTGTTGCCAGCTATTCCTCACACAGAAGACTAATGTCTAGAATATATAAAGAACTCAAAAAACAAAAATCAGAGCCCTGGAAAATTAAAAAAATAAAAAAAAATGGGCAACTGAAATAAATAAACACTTCATAGAAGAAGTACAAATGGCCAATAAATACATAAAGAATGCTCAACATCACTAGCCACTAGAGAAATGCAAATTAAAACAACACAACACTAAGGTTCCATTCCACCCAGAAAGGATGGCTATCATCAAGAAATCAAGCAAGAGCCAGATATGGTGGCACACACCTGTAATCCCAGTACTCAGGAGGCCGAGGCAGGAGGGTTGTTGTGAGTTCGAGGCCAGCCTGGGTTATAAGTGAGCTCAAGGCCAGCCTAGACTATACAGCAAGACCCTATCTCCAAAAGACAGACAGACAGACAGAAAAAGAAAACAATAACACATGCTGGAGGGGCTGCAGGGACAAAGAATCACTTGTATGTTGTTGGTAGGAATGTAAAGTAGTACAACTACTATGCAAATGGGTATGGAGATTCCTCAAAAAACTAAATTTTTTTAGTTTTTTGAAACTAAAAATTTCAATGGAATTAAAGAAATTCCATTTGTCTCAGCTATTTTTTTCTATATGTTCTATATATTCTATATGTTTCTATATGTTCTATATGTTTCCATATGTTCCCAAAAGACTTCATACTACAGTGAGACATGCCTACCCACGATTATAGTGGCAGAGTTCAGAGTGGCTAAATCTTGGGAGTGGCCCATACGCTCATCATGGCCAGCCTAGCATGTTAGTCAGTCACTAAGGTCCGTAGCCCTGGGAGCATAAGGCTCATTTTATCATCAAGGAGTGGAATCGTGATTCTCTCAAATCCACATTTATTCTTCAGAATGTTCCTTTTTGTGAATTTTAATTTTAATTTTAATTGCTTTATCATATTAAAAATGAGTGCATCACAAGAAAAAAATCACAAAAACAAATTATTGAATTTTTCATATTTATTGAGTGTTTATAAAAAAATCAACATTTTCAAGATTAACTGGTTTTTGGTGTTCAAAGTCTAAAAATGAACATCAAAAATAAATTTCCAAATGAACTGCAATGAAAATACCAATTACACTCTATAAAAAAAATCTTGACTTCAGTTACCATACCTGAGGCGTCTGCTCACTCGGCAGACACACACATCACTTACACAGACAGTGCATGACTTCTGCTTTTCTAGACCTTTTGTAGGACACCCTGACATCTCAGTGGTCCTGCTGTTTTGTCAGGAGGTTCTCACTATGTTATACAGTGTAGTTAAGAGGAACATCTAATATCAAGAAAATGATTTATTAAATTCTTAATATGTATTGTGCATTTAGAATAGGCGTCAGTATTTTCATACAGCCATGTACTGCCTTACAAAACCTAAACATAAGAAATAAATTCTTGAATGAATTACAATGAAAATATCAGTAGAATTCTAACACAAAAATAGGCTTCGCTTAGTTGTAACACCCAAGGCGGTCTTCATGCGCGACACCTACACATTCCATACACAAGCTTCACCTACACTGATAGCACCTGTTTTCTTTTCCCTACTTTCTTGAGGGCCCTGTTGACATCTTTTTGGTTTTCCTGTCGTCACGGTAGGCCATCGTGGTGCTGGGCCTGCCTGTTCCCCTGTCAGCTCACCAGTGTGCTCTATAATTATTCTGCATAGGTCTCTGGGCAGAAACATTTTGTTTTTCCTCTGCTGTTACCCAGACCAACCTCAAACTCCTGGGCTCCAGTGATCCCTCAGCCTCAGTGCCCAAAGACGAGCCCTCCTGGCAGAATTTCTGTGTCCCTTTCCTGCTGGGTGTGCTGAGGAGGGCAGTTCCCAGCACTTGGCCTCAAACCTCATTGCCGTGGGACACTCCTGCTGTGAGACCTGGAGGCCCTGCAGTACCAAGCGGGGCCTGGTGCTGCAAAGCTCCACATGACGGGTGGCAGTTGCTATGGTTTGTGTCTAGTTGTCCCCCTAAAGCCTCATGCAATCATGGGGCAGGGACTTCTAGAGTTTGAGACTATCTCATGATCCACTGGGATTAGGAGTCTTAGTACAGCTGGGATTATGGGTGTGTGTACCTTCCCCAGCCTGGGGTGATAACCTGAATATAATATAAGAGAGACAGACAGACAGACTCTCTCTCGGTTGCAATTGTTGTTGTTCCGCTGCCATGAACTGCTGCTCTCTGCCATGTGCCTCTCTGCCTTGGAGCCGGCTGAGCATGGACTGAACCTCCAGTAACTGAGCTAAATAAACCTTTCCTTCTTTTATTTTAGGAGTTGGGTATTTGTCCCAGCAATGAGACAAGAGTAACTGAAATAGCAGTGGTCCTGGGCAGCCTGCTCAGCACACTGGGCAAGTTGTGTCACTAACTTCAGTCCAGGTCTGCAGCGGCAGAAGCTGCTCCGTAGAATCCCCAGTGAGGCCAGCTGATGTTACATTTTCTTTCTTTTTTTTTTTTTTAAATTTTTATTTATTTGTTTGTTTGTTTGCTTGTTGTGTTTGTTTGTTTCTTTATTTATTCATTTTGTGGCTGGCTCAGCCTGCCCTGGTGGTGGCGCTAGTGCAGCATGTGGTGCCGGGGATCGAACTGCAGTCCCCGCAGTTGCCTGAGCCCTCCTAAGCAGGCGCTTTAGACCACTGAACCATCTCGCCGGCCCTGATGTTACATTTTCTAACAGAGCACAGATTGACCAGCGCAGGAGCTGTACCTAGGAATAAAGCAGAGATTCCACACTGCCTTGGTTACTCTTTTCTCATTGCTGGGATAGAATACCCAATACCCAAAAATAAGAAAGGAAAGGTTTGTAGAGGTTTCAGTCTGTAATCACCTGGCTCCAAGGCAGGGTGGCATGGCAGAGCGGCAACCATTTATGGTGGCAGAAGACCACAAAAGCAGCAAGGACAAAAGGGAGGAACAAAGCTCTTCTCCATCCTTTATATCGCATGCAGGCTACCTGTCCTAGGCACATCTAGCACTCCCACTCCCAATCCCAGCATAATGAACCAATCACAAATTCTAGATTCAGCTGCCTCTGAGAAGCCTGCACCCTGCATGAGGTTTCTTTGGAGGGCGGGAGGAACATATCCAGACAGAAACCATGACACAAATGAAATGGTGCAATTTCAAGAGAGAACTGTACAGTCCAGTCCTTGGATTTCAGAAAGATGTAGCAAACGCTTGAGATGGAAACTCACAGCACTCACCTCAAAAAAGATACTTAAAGAAATGCCCCAGGCTTCTCCTGTAGCGGCGACCACCTGCAGACACTCAGGTGCTCAAATGGATGAGGATTAATTTCCCAAGAGTCTTTGAGCTGGGTGGATGCACCCGCTCGGGCTGCTCCTGTCTATGAGGCCTGTGCTTCCCAGGGCTTGCGCTCTTCTCCACGCCCACCAGCAGATGAGAGAGGCGGACCCTTCCGCAAGTCTTTATGCAGAGGGAGGAGTGCGTGCCTTCACTCACCCTAACCCTTTTAGGCCAGCAGTATCATCTTAGAGAAACACATTCCAAATAGACTTCTGCGTTTTAAGGGTGCAATTGGTTTGCTAGGGGTGGTAATCCACACCTAAATTCCAGCACTGGAGAGGCTGTGGTCGGAGGTTTGCAAGTATAAGGCCAGCCTGGGATAGAGACATCAGTAAAATTTAAAAATATGATGGGGCCGGGGCATGGTGGAGCAAACTTATGATCTCAGCACTTAGGAGGCTGAGGCAGGAAGATCACCACGAGTTGGAGGCCACCCTGATCTACATACAGTAAGGCCTTATTAAAAAAAAAAAAAAAAAGTAGTAACTGGGCTGGTGAGATAGCTCAGCGGTCTAAAGCACCTGCTTAGGCAATCTCAGGGACCGCGGTTCAATCCCTGACACCGCATGCTGCGCCAGCCCCAGCCCCAGGGCAGGCTGAGCCGGCCATAACATAAATAAATAATTTTTTTAAAAAAGAGGGATGTGGACCAGTGATAGAGCACTTGCTTAGCATGTGCGGGTCCCTGGGATGAATGTCGGGATGGAGGGCGGGTAGCTCAGTTCGAAGATGCTGCTCAATCTCCCATGCTAAACAAAAGCCAAAGAACTTGATTCTCAAGTGAGGCAAGATTCACCTCTTGAAAAATAACACATGTGTATCAAAAGCCAGATATTTTCACTCTACAAAAATGTGGCAGAAGCAATAAGCTCTGGCAAAACGGCCTCAATCAAGATGCGCTCTGCCTTTTTTTTCAGTACTTGTTTGTCTTGTTGAGCCTTAGGATTCTGTTAGTAGCTTACTATCTCACAAAATATTTATCATTCTGAAAACTGACAGCTTGTTTTTTCCTCTGCATTCCCGTGTCGCCTTACAGTGGAAACATTTTTCCCTTTCCTTCCGTCCTTTCTCAGCAGGCTGCCCTAACCACATCTCCTGGCTCCAAGGGGCAGAGATAAGGACGCGCTGTTGTTCATCCGCCGGTGAGCTGTGCACCTACGCGTGAGCAGTAATGTTTTTTAACTATTGCCGGGAAGTCCTTGGAAAATCAGACAGTCCCCCACAGGCCCACTGATGTTCTGCCACCAACACGCCTCTTTATCTGAAGCAGGAATTTGTTTTTCTCTGATGTCTTGGTTTGCTGTAGAGAGGAGGAATTTTCCACTCTTGCTTGGGAAATCCATTATGTTTATCCTCCAAGCCCCTCCCCTCCAGGCCTAGCTTCCTTAATTTCACACTGTCTGTTCCACCAGCAGGAGCTGTGGATAAGTCACAGCACGTGATTGCACTTGGCGTGGGTGTAGTAGTCACACACTACTCGTGTGACTGGAGGGGGCGGCAGTTCCTTAGTCTCTGAACCTGTGGGAGATGGGGTTATGCTAGGACCCTTCACCATCGATATGAGCGTTACAGGGGGTATTACACGTAAAGAGCCCAGTGCATGGTACAAATTTGATGGACATTGTTTATTCTTTTTCTCTAATTTTTGTTAGTATTTTTGCAATAAATAATGCCATAGGACTTTGCAGTTCTTTTCTCAACCACTTCCTCTGCCTTTCCCCTGCTCCTTATCTCAGTCTTGTCATTCACGAACAATCTATCTCCCTGCGCCCTATTATCTACCTTTTATTTGGTTTTTATTTATACTTTGTGTCTGACTTACTGTTCTTGTCATTCATGTTCTTGAAGCTGTCTAGACTTTCTCGGCGACTGGTGTTTAGTAAGGCTGTGGTAGCAGAGGACACAAGTGTGTCTAAGGGGCTCAGAGCAGACAGTCCATAAACGCACGTGATGAGTACCATTTTCGCCTGTGAAACTGAACTCTGTGATGGATTGGAAAGCACATTAAGGCCTCCAAGGGCTTGGGGTGCTGTTTCAAGAAGGCCCCATTAGGCTGGGGATATAGCCCAGTGGCACAGCGCCTGCCTGGAAAGCTCGAGTTCCTGAGTTTGATTCCTGATAAGAGAGAGAGAGAGGGAGAGGGAGAGAGAGAGAGAGAGAGAGAGAGAGAGAGAGAGAGAGAGAGAGAGAGAGAGCGCCCTGTTTACTGTGGCACTGCCCACATGAAGAAACAAAGACGTGACCAATGAACAGGAGATGACCACTGCCCAGCTGCCCCTTGCTCCTCCCATGCACACAGTTGACACCTTCACCTGAGGATGGAGGTGGAAAGTCTCTGAAGGCTCCTGCTGCTCAAACTGCAAGGCCAGAGTGGGGAGATTATGTAACACCCAGGAAGTGTGCCTTCCAGGGCCCTTCTTGCAACAGCTCTCCCTTCAGTTTAATACAAAGTGTGTTTTGGCACAAAACATTTCCTGATCACAGGACACTTTGTGATGACCCAGTTCCTTTTGGTCCCTGCTCTCTGAGACTGTGCCTAAGTGAACTCTGACTGTGTCCAAACTCGTAGAAGTTAACATAGCCTCCTTGCTGTGTTCAGAAGGGCAAGTCCCAGGAAATGCTTTATATGTGCTCATTGCCTGTCTCCTTGCACAGACCTCACCCGGGTCCTGCCGTTCCCTTCCTCAAGGAAGCAGGCCTGGTCAGCTGTGGCCAGAGATGGGCAGAGACGGTGCCATGGAAGATCAACA
The DNA here is from genome assembly GCA_004027915.1 of Capromys pilorides. Lineage (NCBI taxonomy): Eukaryota > Metazoa > Chordata > Mammalia > Rodentia > Capromyidae > Capromys > Capromys pilorides. Next base: position 26,233 of record PVKN010004293.1, read on the forward strand.
GGGTGGCCCCAGCTCAGGACTGAGGAGCCTGCGAGCACCCAGAGCCCTGCCCCTTGGCTTGCGAGCGCCCAGCACAAAGCCAAGTTCCGTTCCTTTGTGGTGAGCTGGGGTGTGTGCCAGCTCCAAGGTCACGTTGCAGGGGAACGCGTGGTCCAGGATGAAAGGCTGCTTTGTGACAGCCAGTCAGCAGGGCAGAGCAGAGACTGCTGCCAGCAAGGCCAGGAGCCTCGGGCCTTCTTATGTGCTGGGAAGTGCGTGCTGAGGACCGGGTACACACAAGCAGGCGGAGCCAGCTCCTTTACAAATACCCTGAGCAAGGAGAAGCAGATCACTATCTGAGCATTGTCTCCAGCCAGAGGCTTTTAAAATGACCCAGGGAAATGGCCTTATTGTTTTTATTGTTTCTTTTTTCTTCCTCCTTCTCTGTGACATTTGTCCTCTTTTCCAAAAGCCTTCACTCCAAGTGACCCAGGCTTCTGTTGGCAGTGTCATCCCACTGTGGAGACAAATAAACAAAGCAGATTGTTGAAAATATTCTGATCAGATGGATAAAAGGACGTGGAAAACCTTCTCCACAGAGCCCCCGCTGCGTTAGCTGGCTCCTGTAGGCAATTAGTGCAGTAAGTTGAACATACATTAAACCCACAAATTTTTAAATGCTTCCTGGTCAGTCAGTGCTTCAGCTCATTATCTTTCTGAGATGGGCATGTGAATGCAAACCCAAGATTTCAGGCCTGCCTTGGGCCAGTTTTCTCACAGGCTGCCTTGGGCTTCAGGCTCCCTGGGGAAGGTTCTTGAGGCTCAGTTTAAACCTCTATTTTTGGCCTCTTTACAAAATAACCTGGCCTCCTCCTGACACTGTGATGCCCTAGTGTCCTTCAATTATTGGTAGGAGAGATCAAAAGGAAGCCTCAATGTTATCAAGGCAGAAACTGCATCAAATGGCCAAGACCAAAGCACAGAGCAGGACAGAAGAGAAAGACCCAGAGGGCAACTGGCCTTACCTCACCTGTCACATATGGGAGTCTTGAAGTTCTCATGAACCTTCTTTCCTCCCCAAAACAAATCTTCCTTTTTTTTTTTTTTTTTTGTGGAACTGGGGATCGAACTCAGGACCTTGCACTTGCCAGGTATGCACTTATGCCCCTGAGCTAAGTTAGGCAAGCTCTGAAGCCCATTTAAGAGCTGCCCTCTGTGGCTCCAGGGCCCCCAGAAAGGCCCACTGAGACACCAGGGCTCTGAAACAAGCAAAAGGCCAGGAAAAAAAGCTTGGATCTGTACTTTGTTTTAAACGCAGCTTTCTTGGTTCATAACTGATAGACCACACAAATGGCACCTGTTTAACGTGTATGATTTTATATATTTTTGCGTATTAGGCGCTGGAAGATCCATTGTCACAGTTTTAAGAGAATGAATATATCACCTACCCCAGGTCCCCTCAGTCTCCCTCGAAATCTCTCTCCACTGCATGGGTTCTCTGTCACCAGCAGGCATTTGAATTTTGTAATATTTATATCAGTGGAATCACACAATATGTATTCTTTCTTCATTTGACATGTTTCTCTCAGGAAAAATTATTTTGAGGTTCATTGATATTGTTTTTTTATTTGTTTTTATTTTTATTTTTTTATATTATAGCCAGCTCCGCCTGCCCTGAGGGTGGGGCTGGCACAGCATGTGGTGCCGGGGATCGAACCACCACGGTTGCCTAAGCTCTTCTAAGTAAGCGCTTTAGATCACTGAATCATCTCCCTGGCCCGAGATTCACTGATATTGTGTAAAACAATAGTCCTCCCATTTACCTGTCTGTCTGTCTGTCTGTCTATGTGTCTATGTCTTTTCCTTTATTGATGAGTAGATTCTACTATATTGATTAATTAATTAAATTTTTATGGTGCTGGGAATCAAACCCAGGACCTTGTACATGGAAAGCAAGAACTCTACCACTGAGCTCCAGCCCCAGCCCAATTCATTTACTTGTTATTGAGATAGGTTCTTGCAATGTTCCAGGTTAGCTTCAAACTCACTACATTATGTAACTGAGCCTGGCCTTGAACTCATAACCCTCTTGCCTTAGCCTCCCTGAAGGCTTGGATTATAGGCATGCACCCCTACACCTGGTTTATGTCTTTTATTTTTGGAGTTTTGTTTGTTTGTTTCAGACAGGGTCTCACTATGTAACTGAGACAGGCTTTGAACTCATTGCAATCCTCTTGCCCTAGCTTCCAGAGCGCTAATAGGTATGAGATACCATGCCTATTTATTTATTTATTTATTTATTATCTTTTTTGAGACAGGGTCTCCCTATCCAGATTAGGCTGGCCCTGTGCTCTTAGGCTGGTCTCGAACTCGAACTCACAGTGATCCTCCTTTCTCAACCTCCCAAGTGCTGGGATTATAGGCCTGTGCCACCACATCTGGTGTTTATTTTCTTCAGTGATGAATATGTTCAAATAAAATACCCATTTTGAAAATTAGGGTTTTGTTTTGTTCTTTTTTTGTCAAGTGTGGTAGCACATGTAATCCTAGCCTACACTAGATAGCAAAACTCTGTCTCAAAAAAAAAAAAATTATTACTTTTTAAATTAAGTGTGGTGGGTCATGCCTGTAATCCCAGCACTTAGGAGGCTGAGGCAGGTGGCTCACCATGAGTTTGAGGTCAGTTGAGATATGTACTGACTTCCTGGCTAACCTGGATTACATATGGAGATTTTGTCTCAAAAAACCAAAACACAACACTTAGTATTTTTGTTTTTGCACTGAGGATTGAACCTAGGACCTTCCGACTGAGCTCCATCCCCAGTCCTGTTTTTAATTTTAAATTTTGAGACAGGGCCTTGCTAAACTGCTCATTTGCCCAGGCTGGGTGCTCACTTTAAATGCTGGGCCTCCTCGGCCTTGGCCTCCCCAGTGTTGGGATCACACCTAGCTGTGAGATCAGTTTTGAGTTTATTCTTATCTATGCTTTTTGTGGTAAAGTATTCCCCCACCCCTGCTTTTAAAATGAGTGTGTTTGCAATATGTAATAAATATATTCATCCTGCAGAATTGACACATATACAAATTACATTTTGATATTTTTTCCTCTTCCCCTATTTGGTTTCTATTTTTGAGGCAGGGTCTCACTATGTTGCCCAGGCTGACTTTGAACTCATGGGCTTAGGTAATCCTCCTGCTACAGCTTCCCAAGTGGCTGGGACTACAGCCATGTGCCTACCTGTAGTGTGAACTGTTTAAACCAGTGCTTTCGAGACCACTGGCAACACAAGGCAGTGATTTTTGAGTGAATGGAGACAAATGCGGTGAGTCCTGGGATTGTCCCAGCTGACTGGTTGACCAGAAACAGCTGACAGAGGGTTAAGTGACCAACTCAAAGCCACCCACCCACTTGGTTGATGTCAGGATTCAAACCTGTCACTTCCTTGGTCATTCTGTAGGCAGAGGGTTAATGAGGGACCCCAGCAGTGTCCCTGAGGAGAGGAGATGAGGCTGGGGGCCCTGGCAAACCAATGTGTGAAAAATTCACAGGCTAGAATAATGCAGTGGAGAATGCTGTGTGTGGGAACTCTGGAGCTCTGGTCTTCTGGAGTCTTCAGTCCAGTACTGATAACACATCCATGTGAGGGAACTGCCCAGACTGGGGGAAGGACCACCTGAAATGACTTGGGGGAGCAATCCCCACAGCCCATGCAGGACAAAGAATAGTCTCAGCCAGAACTGCAACCTTGTAACTCACAGGCCATTTAGCAAATACAGTACCCAGAAAGGCACTGTCTCAGCAGGCTGCTAACTAGCCTCAGGCCGAAAGCAGCTCTAGGTCTTCCCACAAGCCTTAAAGGCAGGCCTTGAAAGGAACAGACTATTTCCAAATGGCTTAACTGTTTTCCAGAAAAACCCTCGAGAATATTTTTAAAATAAAAGCGTATCCAGTGCTCCACAAGGTAAAAATCAAGCAAGAGAGACATGGAGAAAATTATACCAAAGCACATCGTGATCATTTTGCTCAAAACCAGTAATAAAGCCAGAACTTTGAAATTAGCCCAAGAAAAAACACTGTATTGTAAACAGAACAGTAAAAGATGAGGATGGTAACAGAGCCATTGTCAGGACAAAAGCAGCAGGAAGGCAGAACAGCACCATCTTTAAAACCGTGAAAGAAAAAAAATACATTGTATTTAACCTAAAATACTGGATTCAAATGAACTCTCAAAAACAAGTGCAAAAGAAAGACTTCCAGACAAAAGCTGAAAAACTGATCCCTGCTAGGCCCCTCCCGTAAGAAGTGTTGAAGAAAGTCCTTCAGGCACCTGGAAAATGACGCCAGATAAAAATCTAGCACTGTAGAATGGGTGTGTACAGGTTCTGGAGTCATGCAACCCTCCCGGAGTGGCCTCTTTCTGTCACCTCAGGCTGCCTGGTCCCAAGAAGGAGGCCAGCGAAGTACTCCTTACCTGTGCCAGGAGCCAGAGGGGCAGGGATTCCTGGGAGGTGACACAGGGCCCTGTTACCACCAACCCCACCTTCTGCTGAGACAGGGGAGGGAGAGAGGACTGGCTCTGGAATGCAGTGGGTGTGAGACAGGCCATTCCTCCTTTTTCCGAGGCCATGGGAAAGGGAAGCAGCTCCATTTTCTCCCCAGTGAAGGGATTTTAAGGAAATTCCCCACAAACATTGGGATGTTAGTTAGCTACTCACTTGGACACTTCAGTAGGTAAAGGATGTGGCAGATTCACTAGCATCCCTATGAGCAGGGAAGGCTCTCAGAGGAAAAAGAGAACAGAAGGAAGAAGGGCAGGGGAGAGGAGAGGCCAAACCGACCCGGGATCTCAGGATCAGGAAACTTTGTTCTCCATAGTTTCAGTGTTCGTTACTCACAATGCAACTGGACTTCTTCTCTCCCATAGAGCCTGAACTGGCAGAGAAGGCCTGGAGGGCTAAGCCCACACTTACCTCATATGCCCCCCCCCCATGTCCTGTTCTTCCGTGAGGGCACAGTGGCCAGTTGATGTCACCCACCACCAGGTAGAAGGCCTCAGGATGGCCTGGTAGTGACTGCCCCTTTCTGGTCCGGTCTCTTGGTTCAATACCTTGGAGGAGCGAGGCTTGAAAGGGGGAAATCAGGGTTGGAGGTCCCCAAAGTGGACCTCCAATCAGTTGGGCCGGGTCTGGGCTCATAGTGGACTTGGCGTGGGGTGGGGCAGGAAGAGGAGCTGAGAAGAGAGTCAAGAGTGGAATTGGTGCTTTAAGTGGCCTGAGGTTTAATATGTAAATAGAATCGGAAAGCTATAGATCTTTTATTTATTTTTTCATTTATGTATTTGGTACAGGGTTGCACGACGCCACAGCTCCGACTTGTATCCTCCTGTTTTTAGCCTCCCCCGCGCTGGGATTACAAGCATAGACCACTGCATTTAGACTCGGTCACTGGCTCAGTGTGCCCTAGAGGTAGGGCCTGTGTGGCGTGTGGGACCAGGAATTGCACACTGGTCCCTGCACTTGCTAAAGCAGGCGCTTAGAAAATTGTAGATCTCACTGGCCCTTGGAAAATTATAGATCTGCTTAAGATGTCATTAAGAGTTGTAGAGCTCACTGGAGAAGGAAAACTCTTGGAGCGTCTTGGAACAATAGTTACGAGTAAGAAGTAAAAAGTTCTATGTCTTTAAAAGATTCTAAAACAAAAAACCTTCTTCCCCCATAGGCACAATTACATGTATATGAAGATGACATAGATGAGCATGATGTGTTTTTGTTCTAGTTCCGCCCAAGAAATCAGGTGCTAATGAGGCCAGCCCTGGGGCTCCGGAAGCTGTGACCCTTACTCCCCTCCCCCTGCTGGGCTCTAGCACCCTTGGGGGCAGGGCATTATTCGCTGCAGACATTTAGTGCGTGGAAGGGAGAACGGAGAGAGCTTGGCCCAGGGAGCAAAGTTCTCACACGCCTGTCATTTTTAGCAGAGCAGGCCTATTGTGGCCCACTGCCAAGTCTCCTGTCCCAAGCCCTACAGTGGCAGTCCAGCCCAGCCTCACAGGAGGGCAACAGGCAGGGCCTTGGCCTGAGAAGGGGAGGGGTGGGATGGAAGGGCCCATGGTAATAGGCCGGCAGCCAGGAGCTCTGCCCTGTTGCGCACTTCGACTCTTACAGTAGTATTTCCTTTTTGACTTTGCAAAAGACACATGATTTCTATAGAATAAACCAGAGCAGAGAAATAAGCAATGAGTGGATCCTATAATGTTACCACCGAACAGCCATTATTGATGCCATTTTTATATATCTTTCCTTAGGCGGTGAGGGGTGTGATACACATGAATTCATATTAGATATTCATAGTGTTAACAACTTTTCGTTATCACAAATAAGCTGCAGCCACCCCCCTCACGTGTAATTCCTCTTGCATGATCTTTTCAGTTTTCCTTTGAAGGGGTTCCCAACAGGAAGCCATACCAGGACAGTTATTCAAGCCAGAAGCCTCGTGGTTGGATTTCTAGCATGCTGGTGCAGGAGACCTTGGAAGGGGCGGGCGCCTGAGGGCAGAGCACAGGGAATGTGGGAAGGTGGGAACGTCCCCTCCTTAGTCGCCTGTTGCCTGCCTGTTTGGTCTAGTCCTTCTCTCTCCTGCTTCATCATCTGTTTTCTGTTACTCAACTCTGATCTGGGAATTGTGGGAACATTCTTGGAACGTCTGTCTCAAGAGCTCCTGAATACGGCAGGGGAGAATATGATAAACGCACTGTGCAGAGATTTTGTTTTTGTTTGTATTTACAGCGTAGTAGGTTGACCCCTACCATGGTGCTCATGCTACGCTCATGCAGGCAAGTGCTCTGACTGAGCTACATCTGAGCCAAGACTTTGCTTTTAAGTGTGGTAATTGTCAGCCACAACACCTAAGGGATGACTGAGAATGAAAGAAAATGGACAACAGGAAGTTCGATCAGCTGCGAGCACGCACTCCCAGAACAAAGATTAAAGGGCGCTGACGCACTTCTCTAACACTACAGGCGCTTTTTTCTTTAACTAAAACTCTCTTATTTATATTACAAACGTTGTTTTCTTTTTGAGAGAGGATCTCACTATGCAGATCAGGCTGGCCTTGAACTCACTTTTGTAGCCCACGTTGGTCTTGAACTTGCACCAGTTCTCCTGCCTGGCCTCCCAAGTGCTGGGATTACAGGTGTGCACCACCATGCCCAGCACTATATTACAAAATTAAAAAGGATTTTCTTTTCTTTTTTTTTTTTTTTTCAGAACTGGGGCTCAAACTCACAACCTTACACTGGCCAGTCAAGCACTTGTGCCTCGAAGCTATCTCCTCGGCCCCTCTTTTCTTTCCTTTTGAGGCAAGACTTGCTACATAGCCTAGGCTGCCCTCAAACTTGTGGCAATCCTTCTGCTTCAGCTTCCAGAGTGATAGAATTATGGGTCCATGCCATCATGCTGAGCTGGATGTGTGTGTGTGAGAGATGACTGAACTCAGGCCTCCTGTATGCTGTGCAAGCACTTTATGACTGAGCTACACCCCAGCCTCCCAAAAAGGAATCTTAAGAACAGTGTTACTGGAGCTGGGCATGGTGGCACACACCTGTAATCCCAGCACTTGGGAGGCTGAGGCAGGAGGATCAGTGCGAGTTCGAGACCAGCCTGGGCTACAAAAGTGAGCTCAAGGCCAGCCTGAATTGCGTAGATGCCCTGTCTCAAAAAAGAAAAAGAGGCCTGAGAGATAGCTCCGTGGCACAAGTGCCTGGCTGGCAAGTGCAAGGTTGTGAGTTTGAACCCCAGTCCCACAAAAAAAAAAAAAAAAAAA
>PVKN010004294.1:0-34024 GCA_004027915.1 Capromys pilorides
ACATTGCATCTTGTTGTCTTCTGAGTAGTTATTCAGAGGCCAAGATGCAGACATGATCTTTGTCTAACCACCATTAGTACAAATCTTTCTTCTCAGTGAACTAAGAGAAAGTAGCTGTATATCTATCCTATCTTGTGCATACATATATATATGTGTGTATATGTACATATATATTATTTTTTAATTTAGTTTAATTTCATGTTGAAGAGTAAAAACAAGCAAAAACAAATAGAAAAAAGACAGAAACAAAGTAACATACAACAATACATGTGTTATAGATTTTCAAAACAAGAATAGCTAATTAACAGTGGTTGTTATATTATCTATTTTTATAGTCAAATCTGTTGCTCAGATTAGCCTACTACTATTATGGACTGTTGGACTATATTGGGTTATTTTGCTAAAGTCATGCACCTACAATATTTGAATGGCAATGGAACACCCATCTCTGACAAAGCTAAACAAAAAAAAGGGGGATATAAATGAAGGGCTATTTTGTAGTGAAAAAAATACTTAGGATAGATATGAAGCCACTTTCTCTTAGTTCAATGAGAAGAAAAATTTGTACTAATGGTGTTTAGAGAAGATGTCATGTCTGCATCTTGTACTCAGAATGACTACTATGAAGACAACAATATGCAATGTATTAATTATTGTAACTGTCATACTAATCTGTTTGAAACTATCTTGTTGCTACTTCTTTCTCATTAAAATTAATGAAATAAAATAAATTAAAACAAAAAAGACGAGGATACGTAATTAAGATTTCTTGAAAGCAAATGCCAATATTTAATTGTTTCCCTAATCTTACATAACTATATCTGGTAATTTGTTTTTCTGTGTTTGAAGTTGCGATCTGCTGCCTATTACATTTCTGCTTCTGGGGATGGAGGCCTGTGGGAGGAAGCACGTGTTACCAGTGCGACTTATAAGGCCAGAACCCAGTTTACAGGCTGATTGTGTCTTTTATTTTTCTTTTGAGACAGGGTCTCACTATGCAGTTCAAGCTGAACTTGAACTCACTTTGTAGCTTTGTAGCCCAGGCTGGTCTCCTAAGGATCCTTCTGCCTCAGCCTCCCAAGTGCTAGGAGTACAGACGTGTATGCCACCACTGATTGTGTCTTTAAGACCCTTAGGAGTTACATTTTTTTTTTGTTTGTTTGTTTTTAGGAGTTTCCTAGGGGGAAAAAAAGGCTTGAGTAACTATTGTGTTCTGAATAAGTTTTTCCTTAAAGTATAGTATTAGAATCCTGATTTCCTTGGCTCCCTTCTACTTTCTTTCTTTTATCCCATCTTAGATAGAGGAGGGGAGGAGCAGAGTCAGGAAAAGTTCCCTGTTATGTATTAAACAAAAGCCTATCTTTCAGAAATGCCTAAGGGAATACTCTTACATAAAGTGGCATGATGTATGTGTGGGACAGGAGGGGTCTAGAGGTTCCATGAACTTGGGCTGTGGTAGACATTGGGGCCTTTTGTAAATGAATGAATGAGGAAGAAAGAGCTAGCAGTGGTATTGTATTTAATCTTGCCAGGCACAATTCTAAATATACATTGCAGCACTTGGGTACTCTGTTGACTACCCACCATGCCCATTTTAAAGATAGGAAGACTGGCAGACAAAGAGGTTATTTTTAATAAGTAAGTGGTAGGACCAGAGCTCAAGGCAGCTTTCACATTACACTAGCATTTGGCAGGTTTGAAAAATTAGATTGAGCCTACTTAGTATGATGTTTTAATATCATACATAGTCAATCATAGAGGTAATAATATATATATAGAGAGAGAGTAATAATATATATAGCAGTAATAATATAGAGAGAGTAATAATATATAGCAGTTATAATACATAGAAAGAGAGTAATAACATATAGCAGTCAACACAGAGGTAATAATACATAGCAGTGAACATAATTAAAATAAATTTTCTATCAAAATTGGTGCAAATAATAGTTAAAAGATGAACATATAAGAAAACAGCTGCCAAAACAAACCAAAAAACCTGCAAAAAACAAAAGCTAAAGCTGCCCATGAACCTGCTTCCTGGTCAGAGAGGGTCAGCTAGGGTCATTGGTGTGAACATAAGTGACACTCCAGACCTGCAACCTGGCTGCTCGCCTCTAGGCTCTGCCCTCCTGAAGGGAGTGGCTTCTCACCTCACCTTCCCTACCACTGTTTATTGCATTCCATTTGAATCATAGAGAATGTTGACAACAAGTAACCCTACTTTTGGCATAAGTAATTGGTGGCTTTATGTAAGTGAAGAACCAGCAGAAGGAGCAGGGGTTTTTTGTTTGTTTGTTTTTTGCAGAACCAGGGATTGAACTTGTACTTGCCAGGCAAATGCTTATTCTACTGAGCTACCTCCCCAGCCCCCAGGAACAGGTTTTAGGGAAAACAGGAGTTGAATTTTTGAGACTGGCTCAGTTGACCGCTATAAAGGGTCTGGGCAGAGGTTGATCTCTGGTAAGGCCAAGGTGGTGGCAGAGCCTGCGCCAGGGGCAGTGCAGGCCTGGGGTGGAGGCTGGGCACATGTTACCCATGTTTGAGGGAAGGGAGCCCTGAGTAGTTGGAAGGGCTACACACGAGCTTCCTGCTTGTGGGAGTCCTGAATCTAACGGGCATTACCCTCTGTTCTCAGGGCTCACAACACTCTCTCTGCTCCTCAGGTCCAATATTAGGACTTTCGTACTTCTGAAAGTGAAAGATACATTTTGTAAAGCTGCTGATTATTTTTGTGCTTTGATAATTTGAAAGTATTTTTTAATATATATTGTATTTTCCTAAGAGCCAATTTCTAGAACCCAGTTTTTTCTCTAAGAAAGCTCTCTCCTGATATACACAGGCGGAGGTGAACTTGGGAAATTCATTCCACTGACAGCTCAGTCCTTTGCAAGCCACAAATCTCCCATATTAATCCAACTTCTCCTTGCAAAACAACTGTGACCTTACCTCAGGGCAGGGCTGCAACAACCCGGGAAGTTCTACTTTGTTGATTTTGTAACTAAACCACAAACAGTGCTCATCTGGATTTTGTAGGACACAGAAGTCAATGGGGTGATGATGATTTATTTATTTATTTGCGTTTAGTACAGGATCTACAGGGTCTCACTACATAGGTCTGACTTGCAGTGATTCTCCTGTTTTCGGCCTCCCGAGTGCTGGGAGTACAGATGTGCACCACCATGTCCAGTCTCAATCGCTGTCTCAGCACAGCACCCCAGGGACCGAATCCCAGTTCCTGTGTCTGACTAAGCATGTGCTTTAAGAAAACTCTTAAGTCTTCTTTCCATACATTCCAATGCCCCATGAACCTGTAGGATGGGTCATATCTGGAAACACAGATTGAAAATTGATCTAGGGAATTTGGAGCAAATTTAGGAGTTGATTAAGCAGCAGTGAAGGCACCCCAGAGGTTAACAATGATAGGAAGCCACTGCTTCTTTTCAGAAGAAAGCACAAAGAGAGAAGAAGCCAGGAATTCCAAAGATGGGACCTTTCTGTACCCTAGAACCAGAGTTATGAGTAGGAACTGTCCATCTAGACCCAAAACACCAAGGAAACCAGAGAGGAGCTGCCAATCTCTTGTGAGTGCTTCCCATTGCCCAAACCCAGTTGGATGCTTGCCAGGGAGTTTAGGAACCTGTAGAACCAGTTCATGTGCTGAACAGGGTGGGGACCAGGGTGTGGAGACTAGCAGTGTCCTTGCTGCCTGGCATCATTGTCATGGTTCTTCCAAGACCAGCCCTTAGGAAGAGCTGAGTCCCTGCCAGACCCAGTTCTCCCAAATATCCCTCCCCAGATGTGGGGCATGAAGACCCATTATCTTTAGTCTGTCTTGGCATGCAGCCCCTCTATCAGAAGCAGCTGTGGCTCCCACTCTGCTCCTATCCTGAGAACTGCATCAGGTTGTACACTGGTTCCCTCACCCTACAGGGAGCCAGGAAAATGGAAGCATGTGTAGGCATAAAAGTTTTCATATCTGTCATTGTCATGAGGTTGATATCGCTTCTTTCTGCATTCCCCACTCCAAATTCCCTTTGCTGGCTGCATACTTCATCAAGTAGGAAGATGAGAATCCTTATTTCTGAGTGATCAGTCCCTAGTCATCCTGGGTTGGATGGTAGCTGTGGTTTTCCACTAGATTTCACTTGTAGACAATGGCAATGGGAAGAGCCTATTGACTTTTTGTTGTTTGTCCTACACATAGCACCAGCCTAACATTTCTGTGATAGTTAACTATGTCAACTTGAGCAAGAAATGCCCAAGTAAATTGGATCAACATCATTGTAAGAGTGGCTGAGGGGATTTATTGAAGACAGAAGACCTGTGCTGTCTCAGTTGTTTTCTCTCATTGCCAAGACAAAATATTCAATACTCAAAATTAATGAAGGAAAGGTTTATTTAGCTCAGTTTGTGGAGGATTCAGTCCATAATCAACTGGCTTTAAGGCAGGATGGCATCGCACAGAGGCAACAGTTCAAAGTGGTAGAAGATAGCAAAAACAGTAAAAGCAAAAGTGGTTGGGGGAGCCTCTTTTCCTCCCTTATATTATGAGCAGGCTACACTGCCCTCTCCCCAGGGTGGACTTAACACTCACATCATTTCCCATTGTCCAATCTTGCACTGAGTGAGGATGTTTACAAGTAAGGACTCTAGCTCCTCTTTTTTTTTTTTTTTTAATTAATTTATTTATTTATTTGTTTGTTTGCTTGTTGTGTTTGTTTGTTTCTTTATTTATTTTGTGGCTGGCTCAGCCTGCCCTGGTGGTGGCGCTGGCGCAGCATGTGGTGCCGGGGATCGAACTGCAGTCCCCGCAGTCGCCTGAGCCCTCCTAAGCAGGCGCTTTAGACCACTGAACCATCTCGCCGGCCCATCTAGCTCCTCTTGAACTTTTAAAATTCTCAAGTTGATGCAATGTATCAATTTAGGCTTAGACAATTAGTTGCCCCAAGGGCGTAAAGTGTAAACAAAGAAGGAAGATTCATTTCTACATCTTTGGAGGAGTTCCAGTCTACCTCCGTTGTGAAAGCTGTCTCCCTGTTTAAGTGTAGACTCTGCAGCCTCTGGCACAGACCCTTTAGCCTCCTGGTAAAACTCACACAGGACGCTATGCTGAGCTCCTACACTTTGACTGGATCTTTCAGATCTCCAGTGAGCAGACAGACCTTTTGTACTCTCCCACATCTAACTCTCTGGGGCAACCACTGTAAAGCGAATCTTGTCAATTCTTATATATTTGTATCTCTTGCATTAAATCTATTTCTCTAGCAAGCACTGACTGATACAATTCCCCTGGAAACAGAAGTCTACTTGGCCAGCTTAATGAACTCTTTCTATATCTGCAGCCAGTGTCACATGGAAATGAAAGAGAATGTTGCTGCTTCCCCTGAGAAGGTGGTCCCCCAGCAGCCACAACCGCTACACCTCCAAACACCATGTGTTGACAGATAGAGATGGTGAGAGTGTCACTATCATTTCCAACACTTGATTCCCTGGAGGTTCCTGCGATAGAAGAAACAGTGCCATGAGATGCTCCCCAGCTCAAAGCCTCATATAGGGCCATACCTGAGGCTCCTTCAAGCTGACCCCATGACTGTGAGATGACTGAGCTTAAGTAGGTCCAGACTGCTACACTTTGCCTTCACCAATCCCAGAGTCAGGTCTCATGGAAGCTGCATGGAGAAACGTGAAACCTAGGATCTGATAAACAGATGAGTACACACTATGTGCTACACAGACAGAGCAACCATCCAGTCTTGAGTACTTCTTAAGAAAGGGCTTGAAAGATAGTGACAAAGGGAAATCTTTCCTATCCCAAAACTTTAATCACTTTGTCTTAAAGGGAAGAGAGTCAGAGGTGAGAGTCTGCACTGGTTCACAGGCAGTGGCTAAAGATCTGGTTGGGGACTTAGAACAAATTTAAAAGCTTTGTGACAAGAAGGAAAGAAGTCTGATCCCTCAGAATGGCCAGTGTTATTTTGCAGGGCATCCTCAATGATTCTTCCATAGCTTCTACTGTAGAGACCCACAAGAGGACAGTTGTGTGTAAAGATTACCTGCCCCCTCAGCCACAACTGCACAGATCAAGTCTCTGCATGAGTTCAGCTGGAAAACCCTTTGCCATGGCCAATCTGGCTGTTGGCAGTGCTGAGTGCCAACCTACCACTGGCAGAAGCCAGTACTTCTCCCCTAGTGTGCTGTCATTTCCAGAGGGAGTAGTAGGTAGCCTGTTACCTGGCAGAAAGTTGGTTACATTAGGTCCCTTTCAATCTGGGAGAGGCAGCTTGTCCTTATGAAAAAGGGCACCTATTGGAGTTGGGGACTTGTTTTAATCATCTGCAATCTTTTTCTGGTGGACTACAACCGTGCGCGCGCACGTGTGTGTGTGTGTGTGTGTGTGTGTGTGTGTGTGTGTGTATGTGTGTGTGTACCTTAGGAATGTTTTATTTACCATCTTGGAATCCTGAAAACACTCTGATCAGGGAGCTCATACACATCAAGAAAAACCAGGCGTTTTCCCACTTCAGGATCAATTCCTGCTGCACATTGCCATGACAACGTAGATGATAGAGCTCATCACTGCTTTCAAGTCCAGCTAGGTACACAACCTCAGATTTCCTGGCACCACTTCTTGGACCCAGAGTTACAACAGTCAGTAGTCACTTATGCCAGGTAGTGCACCTGGAATGGAAGGGACTAGTTTAGGTGTACTGATAACTTATATCACTGTCCTGGACAACCCTGCAAGCTCTCTGGGAATGTCTTCATCAGTACAGTGAAGTTATATTTCTCTGTTCTACCACATTCTGCTGAGTGGCCAGGAGCTGTGTGGCCACAGCCATTCCCATAGCTTCTAATGTAGTTCTTTGGAAATGAGAGGACATCAGGCTACAGATTAAAAATACATGATTGTAAAGGGTGCTACCTAGAAAGGAGACTTGGTGAGATCAGTTCACGGTTGGGGTGTTCTGGGACCTTCAGTTCTAGCTACTCAGAGCTGAAGCAGAAAGATGACTTGAGTGCAGGAATTTAGGGTCAGCCGGACAACACAGCAAGTCCCTGACTCAAAATAAACAAACATAAGATAAAACATAAGTCTAGAAGCTCCTCGGGCTTGGGTAAGTTTGGGGCCATGGATAAGCTGACAAGTAGCAGAGGTGACTCACAGGTGGAAAAGAACAGACAGGAGGGAAAACTGGGAGAGGGGGTGGGAGGCCTCTGCCACTGTGTGTCCCACCCGCAGTGAGCAGCTGTCCTCCCCATTTTCTCACATGTATTCCTTGGGAACCCTTGAGATTCCTTTATGTTTTATTTTAAAATAGCAGCAAAAACAAAATCATTCCTTCCTTCAAACCAGAAGATTTTATGTTGTTTCTACACATCTTCCCAGACACTGGTCACAATCAGGGACCCCATAGTTTTGCTTCAGAGTCCGCTGTGTACTGTCAACCTGATCTCAGTTTCCTCAACTGTTAAGTGAAAATAATTCCAGTCAGTTGCCTTTCAGGACCTTGATGAATGGAGGCTGGGAGATAGCTCCGCGGCACGAGTGCCTGCCTGGCAAGTGCAAGGCTGTGAATTTGAACTGTGGTCCCGCAAAAATAAATAAATAAATAAATAAAATAAAGTGATAGATCTAACCTACTTAAAAAAAAAAAAAAAAAAGACCTTGATGAATGGCCTAACCATCCTAACCACTCTTCAAGGTCTAGCTCAAGGGACCTCTCTGCAAATTCAGAGTCCATGAGAATTACCTCCTTCTCAGCATCAGCACACTGGTGTTGTTCTTATTCTGGTCCTAGTCCATGTGCCTGCTTTTCTCTGCTACCAGCCCACAAGCTTCCTTGGATCAAGGCGGTTTCCATGTCCTTTACCTCTACAGGATGGCAGGGAATTTCTTGAAAAGGAGCTGTTGAATGTACATTTCTTAAATGAGCAAAGTGTATACTGTCCACTCGAACCACATTCTTTTAACTTTTGACCTTTTTCTTAAAAATAAAATTCCAGAGCTGGATTTGAAAGCATGAACCTGCAGTCCCAACTATGTAGCAGGCTGAGGGAGAATCACCTGATGCTTGGGATGGCGAGGCATCCCAAGCAACATAACAAGACCCTGTATTCAAATAAATAGAGAAATGAAGTAATATTCCAAAGGAATAGGGCATTACTTATTTGTTTATCATCCAAAAATATTTCTGTAATATGTCATGTGATTTGTTAGGAATTATAAAATTAATATTGTCTTTGACATTAATTAATTAATTAGTTGAGTTTCCTTCAACTAAAATTTTAGTGAATGTGGAATAGAGTCTTAAATACTAAAAATCTGGTCTACTATATTTCTGTTAGGATAATGAAAAGAATTTAGGAGCAGTCAGATGATGTACAAGAACGCGAGATCCTTCCAAAGGAGAAGAAAAACAGTTTATAGTAAAAATAGACTATAGGACATAGACCATATTTTGGTCTGTTATTTCAACAAAGTGGTCTAGAGCAAATCATGTTCTAGTTTGGAAGATGAAATGATCTCAGGTAAATCAGATCCAACTCTGAGTTCCCTACTTTCCTGAATGGCCCACACTTAGATACCACCTGCCTGCTGGATGGTCTGTGACCCTGTGGTAGGGATATTCCCATGTGCCAGACAGCTGTCTATCACCCAAGCCTGAGCTCCTTGCATCATGTTCTCTAAAGCCCACCCAGGAAGCATCATAAGCGTGGGCTACATTCAGCTTAAAAGCAATATTTAAAATTAGTTGTTAAGTTCCCAGTCAGCTGCACTTAATGTTATTAGATTAATATGCTTACTAACTCTGACAAAGATGTGATACATTCCAGTAGAAGACCTAAGTAGACAAAGAATTAGTGCAGTTTGTAATTATTGGTTTGGCGGGGGAGATCTCAAATCAAGTTTACAACTGTGAAATTAGCCCACATCGCAGTTCACGGTGTATAAGCTGATTCCTACTTTTCCTCAATAAAATGATTTCATTTTCCATAGATACAAATAAGAACCATAACATTCTCTCCTGACTTAGCGGACATTGGTGGTTAGAGATAAGAACCTTTCAGAGGAAGGTTGAGCCAAAGCGAAGGCATCTTATTAGGGCCTTTCAAAGAGTGACAGATAACATCATTTACTTCAAGAAGATATAGTGACAAATTCAAATAAGCTGTCTAACAGAAGCACAAGACCTGGGTCCCTTTCACCTGTGTCAGAGCCATGTGTTCTCTTGGTGGCTACATTGAATATGGCCAGAGGCTTCCAGCTGAGGGACAGTGAAGGGCTGAATGAAGCAGATTGTAGGCTGGGATGGCACAAGAAAGTCCTGAGTAGAATGAAGGATTTGTCTGGGGACAACGCTTAAAAACCCAGGGCTGCTGCAAAACCAGGCAAAGGCTGGAAAAGAACCCAGAAGGCAAGGAAAGAAAATAGCATGGCAAAGCTGTTTGAGGGAGTAATTATGACCAATTCCAGGACACATGGACCAAATCATTCTCAGGACTCTATATGTGGACTCCTCCCAAGAACCCACAATGTGTGGATGAACAAAAGGAGACAAGATACATGAAGCATGCACTATCATGCCTCTACCCAGTAGCCCACCCTATGCCTCCAGGGTGTAGTTTTGTTTTATATTTTTATTTTTATTTTGGTTTTAATTTTCCTCTTTTTTACTTGGCTCAAATTTTCTCTGAAGCTCAAGATGGTGTTGTGCACACTGAGGAAAGCGCGGGAGTACAGGATCGTCGTCCGGGCATTTCACAAAGAAATCTGAAGTTGTCCCCACTCCCCAGAAAGATAGCATGAAGCAAGTGTTTTCTGGCATTCAATCTACAGGAACCCTCCACCTGGGAAATTACTTGTGAGCCATTGAAACCTGGGTGAAGTTACAGGACGAGTGTGACATGTGCTGTACATTATTATGGACCTCCACTCCCTCACCATCCCCCAGGACCCCACTGTCCTTCAGCAGAGCACCCTGGACGTGATGGCTGGCCTCCTCGCCTGTGGCATAAACCCAGAGAAAAGCATCCTTTTTCAACAGTCTCAGATGTCTGAACACACAGTTAACTTGGATCCTTACCTGAAGGTCAGACTCCCTCAATTACAACATTTACACCAGTGAAAGGTGAAGACTGCCCAGCAGAAACAGGACAGCATGATGGGTCTGCTCACATACCCAGTCCTCCAGGTGGCCGACATTCTGTCCTACAAGTCTACACACATTCCTGTTGAAGAAGATCAAGTCCAACACATGGAACTAGTTCAAGATCTAGCACAAGGTTTCAACAAGAAGTATGGGCCATTCTTTCCGGTCTCTCAGTCCATTCTAAGCATGTATGTGTTGGTGTTTTACCCAGCACACATGAAGAAAGTCAAATCCCTCCATGATCCATCTGCCAAAATCAGAGGCCACTATCCAGATAACAGACAGCTCAGAGGAGATCGTGAGTAAATTCTGCAAGGCAATGACAGACTTCACCTCTGAGGTCACCTATGACCCTGCTAAACAATTGGGAGTCTCCACCCTGGTGGCAATTCACACTTCGGTAACAGGACTCTCGGTGGAGGAAGTGGCCCACTGCAACACGGGCACAGACACTGCCCACTACAAGTGAGTAGTAGCTGATGCTGTGATTGAGAAATTTGCTCCAATTAAGAGTGAAACTGAAAAACTAAAGATGGACAGACTATTTAGAGAAGGTTTTACACGCTGGATCAGCAAAAGCCAAAGAATTAGCATATCCTGTGATCCAAGAGGTGAAGAAATCAGTTGGGATTCTATAAGAAGTTAATCACAAAAGGATTTGTATCTTACAATCTGGATACTCCAGTGTCTAGAGAGAGAGAGAGAGAGAGAGAGAGAGAGAGTTTGAGGATATTTAATCATTTAATTTTGTAGCTGATTATTGTCTTCATTGGATGAATGAGGCTTCATAGTATTTAAATCATGTTCCAAAGCTCATCAATGCACTGTTATCAGAAAATAAAAACTACTAAAGAAGACATAGCTAGGTGAATCCCCAATTATTTGAGGCCTGCTCTTTGATCTGAATATGTCCACACAAGTGTGATTGAAGCGAGCAGAGACTTGAGAGATGGGACAGGATGTGTGCTTCCTTCCTTGAAACTTACTTGAAGAGGTGTTTACTTTTATCTATCCCAACCCTTTTAAGAGCATTACACTGAGGTCTTAGATTTATAATCCAAGGGATGTCATTTGATCCAGCTTGTGTTCAGGGCTTGTCTCAGTCACTTTTGTTTCCCTGGAATAACACCTGACACCCACAACTAAAGAGTTTCTTTAGGCTCATGGTTTCTAGAAGATTCAGTCCACAGCCAGCTGGCTCCAAGCCAAGAGGTGCATGGTAGATAGAGAAGTCTGTCAGAGGAAGGCTGCTGATGTCATTCAGGCAAGAAAGCAAGAGAGAGAAGGATGAACCAGGGGCAAGAAAACCACCTCTGGCCAACCCTCAACCATGTTCAACCTCTACTAGCAGATTTAGCTGTGGCGTGATCAGTGGATGAATCTTTTGGTGAGCATAGCACCCTGTGATGTAATCGCTTTCTAAAATATCTCTCAACACATGAGGCTTTGGGGGGACTTTAAATCTTACTGGTAGCAGATCTCACAAGAATAGGTTGGTTGTTATATATAGTTCCTCAGTTGCTGAGACACTACCTCCCTTAATGTGTTCAAACTACTTGTTTTCCCCAGGGACTACACTGATCATTCCAGCAACCATTTATTGAAATATACGGGATACATTCTTCCAAATACATTTCATTATTTCAGCTTAATTCACTCATTGTGCAAGAGTCCAGGTCCCTGAATTGTGTTCCTAACTAGCACTGTTTTGCCTTCATCTCAGTTTATTCTCACCAAACTCCTGTGAAATATATAGGAGAGGAGTTGTCATTCCCAAATACAGACAGTGAAGTTGAGGGAGCACAACTAGCTCAGACTGTAAAAAGCAAGTTCCGAATAAAATCTTTACTTCTTGAAAAGTAAAAAAAAAAAAACAAAAAAACCCTCTCTGAATAAACAGTACCTCCCGTTTCTCCCTTACTCTTCACTTTTAATTTTTCCTACCTCAAATAAAAGTAAAACTTTTCCACAATTTTTGCTTGTTTCATTCAATTCTTTTTTCAAAACAGAAAAAACTTGGAAAACATCTATATTCCAGCACCCCAAAACCTAGTAACAAAGGGGCACAGGAGAAGTAATGGTCTCCAGTATGAGAGGAAGCAGATAACACAGGCGATACAAGACGAGTCGAATCTGAAGGATTCAACTCATTCCTAGAATGAAGAGATGCCAGTGAGAGGTCAGTCTTCAGGACCTGGCCCATACTCAAGAGGAGGAGACTCAAGCAAAGCTCAGTTGTGGGAGGTGTGATGTTCCTGATAGGTTAGGCAAACAGTTTCTGGGACCAGACACAGCTAGGGTGAGAAGCTCCCTTCAGATTCTGCAGCTTCCCAGATTGCCTGGGCCACAGAGTGAGGCACAGCATGGTTAACTGGAGCATAGCTCTTGTTTTAGTACATGAAAGAGAGAAAGAGCTGAGCCACACACACGCAGCAAATTGTTCCTATGCCAGGGTTCCTGAAGGATGAGCACTGTCACTCTTGGCAAGACTCAAGCTGAACAAATGTAGAGTTCTGGGGGCCTGAGTAGTAAGTAGAGTGCTGGTTCTGGTTCTGCCACCCAATGGCCTTAAACCAAGTCTTTCTTCCTGTCTCATCCTCTCTAACATCCTTGACCTCTGTCTTTGAACTTAGAGAACTAGCTAGGGCTTGTAAGGATACTCAGTACTGGCTTATCTGCAGTGGAGATACATAGAAATAGATAAATACAATGTAAATTTATTCCTCAATGAGGCCCACAGGTTTGTGCCAGGACTCATGTCTGGGTGGGCAGAGGGACTCTATTCCATGCGTCTTGGCCCAGGTTGAGGATCACAGCACACAGCTCTGGTTTGCTGTGTTGGTGCTGGCCAGTAGGTGACAGTGATAAGGAGCGATATCAGAGAGCAGGGTAGAAAGAGCACATGCATTTGGTTAAATTAATTCACTGTCTTAGGCTCATTTACATGGCCACATCCAGTTGCAAAGAAGGCTGGACCATGTAAACAGATGGTGAGCCCAGAGGTGGAGGACACAGGGTCCAGGGCACAGAGAGCAGCTGGATGTCTCTGATGCCTTCATACTTGAGTTCCGGCCATCTTCTGACTATGTTCCTTGAGTGTACCACAGGAACCCCAAACCAAAGATGTCTCCAGTGAAACCTGTTCTTCATATTCTATTCTTCAGTCTCTGGTATTGTTATCTTTGGATGTTCAGCTGCAAACCTTTGAGTCAACTTGACTTCTCTTCTGCCCAGCTTCCACTGATCTTTGGTGGTGACATAAATACACAACTGTGTCTCCTTTGTGGGAACTATGGTTGATTGCAGACCTATCTGCTGCTCTACAGGGATAGTTTCTGTGCAGGATCTGAGAACACTCTTCCTAAGGTGACTGTGACACTGGCCCAATCCCGTGAAATGTGTCTCCTTCCATGGAACACCCGGTTCAGTGATTTCCCATCAGCTTGGTGGAGATTCCTAGATCTGTGCTCAGTCTCAAAACTTTCTGCAATTTTGCCCTTCATCTCCTTCACTGAAGTCAAATCTGTCTTGTGAGCTGAAGGCTTTCCCTGGTTTTCCTTTACCAATATAATATGCCTCTTGCTGGACTGGAGTTGTAGCTCAGTGGAAGAGTGCTTGTCTGGCATGTGAGCAAGCAAACAAAATCTTGCCAGTAAATCTAATCCCATGTGGGCACTTGCTTCTCAGAAAACATAGACTAAAGCACTATTAGAAGTTATCTTTTCTTTTCTATTCTCATTGCCACCACCTTCTCCCCCTTATCTTTGCTCATGGCTTCCTAATTGTCTTGTGGCCTCCAAAACAGTTCTTATAGCCACAGAGCAGAGCCCTGCTTCCAAAATATAGACATTAACTAAATCCCTTCTCTGATCAAAGCTTTTGCTCCCTCCCATCTTCCACCTATGGCATCCACCTGAAATCCTTGAGACATAATTCAAAACCTTCTTCTTCTTCTTAACCTTGCCTCCTACACTGTTGTTTCATCTCTCACACTGGATGATTTGCTTTTCCCTGAGTACACAGTTTTTCCAGTTTCGGCTCTTCTATCTGAAGTAGCTTCATCCCATTTCTTATTCTGTTAAAGTTCTTTACATGTTCATTTATTACAGCTCAATTCAAATCACTCTTTAATCCTTAAAGACCTGTCTCTTCCGTCTTCCTGGCTCTCATAGCACTTCAAACATACTCTTTTCCAGGTATACTTCAGGTCCTTTTCTCTGCTAGCTGGGGGCTCATGAAGGCAAGGATGGTGCTTCTCCCATTCATCCTTTCTGGACCCCCAGCTTCTTGCAATGTTCTGGAGGTCCTTGACACAGGAACTCTGGCTAGTATAACCTAGATTTGAGTGTGTTCTTACATAGCAAGTGCCTCAGTTTAATAAACAGTCCTGAAAGATATCATTTAAATCCCCTCTGACAAGACAGAGAGCTCATGACTATGCTAAAGTGCACAACTATATTAAGAAAATAAAGTAGAACTACAGGTGAACATCCAGCCAAATATGAGTTAAGCACAAATTTAGGACAAGAAAATTTGAGGTGAAGCTATCACAGACAAAACTATGCTGAAGCTAACAGGAGCCTGCAGGTTAGCAGAGACCAGGTGTGTCTAGGAGTTAGTCCCAGAGATAATTCTTTCTGAGGTGCCTTTAGTGGAAATGTGCTGTGGAGTGACTATGATGCCTGCCAAATGTCCCAAGGGAGGGACAAGATGCCTCAGACCCATGGACTTGGAGCTGGAAGGCACTGGGTGAGAGCTCTGGCAAGCGTGCTCTACGCCCTCTCCTTGATCCTCTCCTGTGAGTGGACTGCTCTGCTCTGCAGCTGGACAGTCCTATGTGTTGCACTCTTTCAGTCCAGCTTGGAGTCCACCATTCTCACTGAACAAGATCTTTTCCTTTCTAGTAAAATACCACCACTATATTCCTCCAGAAATGTTGTATATATTCTAGAAGTTCAGGCAATCATATAGAGAAAATCATGCAAAATCCTGCCATTCAAAAAGAGCTCTCATGCATATTTTGCGAACATCCTCACAGAGGTCTCCAAGTGGGTACCTAAGAGTGGAAACAGAGAAATTTTACCAAAATAGCTATACTAGAATTTTATCTTTTAATTTTAATTATTGAAAACTTTATACTGAAGTATTGTATGTATATATGAAACACTGTTTCCTCTTTCTTTCCTCAAGCACCACTGTTTTGACTTCCAACAGTATAGATTCAATTTTTGTTTTCTCCCTCTGATACATAACCTGGGAATGAACCCAGGGCCTTTACACTGAGATACATCCTTAGGCCTTTTTTAAAATTTTGCATTTTGAAACAAGATCACCCTAAATGACTAACTTGTCCAGGGTGGACTCAGAATTGTAATCTGCCTACCTCAGCCTACCACTGTGCTGGAACCAACATATGCCACAGTCTCAGTTACTTTTTTATTTGTTAGTGGGACAAATATCCAACACACAGAATGAAGGAAGGAAAGGTTTATTTAGCTCAGTCAGTAGAGGTTTTAATCTTCTTTAGCTGGCTTTAAGGTAGAGTTGGCACATAGCAGAGAGCAATCATTTATAGTGGTGGCAAAGAGCAAAAGAGCAAAAGCAACTGAGAGGAGTAGCAGCAATAACGACAACAGAGAAGTTTGTCTCTTATGTTGCATTCAGGCTATCTTCCCCAGGCTGGGTGCAGCACTCATGTCCATAATCTCACTTGATCATGAGTTAATCACAAACTCCAGAGGTTTTTCCCACAATTTCGTGAGGCTTTAGGGGACACCTAGCCACAAACCATAACAGCCACTATGCTGATCTTATTTTCACATAAGAAACATTAGTTCTTATATTAGTCTGATTCTCGTAGCCTAAAATTATGTTCATGGAGTTTACCAGCAATGATGCACATATCTGTTCACTGCTATTGCTGTGTGATGCTCCATTGTATTCATAGCTTCACCATGCCTTCAAGTGTCAATCGGCAATTGGACTATCTCAGTCTGGCACTTTCATTAGTAATACTTCTATGGACTCTCCTACCCATGTTTTGCTACACAATTTTATTTGTCATCACCTGGAAGTTGAGCATTGGGCCCTGGAGCATGTGTTCAACTTTGATCAGACAAGTCAGTTTTTCAACATTGTGGTATCAAGTCCCCCTACTAGAGTACATGAATGGTCCCTGGAATTGTTCATACCTGACACTTCTGGTGTTTTTTCTAAGTTTTAGCGGGCATCATGGTCTTGTTCAGCTTGTGTGTCTCTGAAGACTAACAAGGATGAGCCATTGGGACATCTATTATGTGAAATGATTGTTTGTCTTTTGCTTAATTTTTCTGCCTGGTTGGTTAGGGTTGTGTTGTAAATGCCTTCTCATATCTGTAGTTTGCTCCTTAGCTGTTAATGCTGTCTCCTATCAAAAAGCTCTAGGTTTTTATTTAAACAATTTTTTTCATGTATTTGGTATAACTCAGACGCATAGTGATCCCCTGTTTCAGCCTCCCTAGCACTAGGATTACAGGTATGTGCTACCAGGCCTGGTCTTAGTTTTTTTGTTTGTTTGTTTGGTTGGTTGGTTTTTTGTGGGTTGTGCACCCACAACATTTTAAACAGTAAATGTTTTAATGCAATAGTATTCAAGTTTAGTAGAAAAAACTGAAGATTGAAGAGACTACTGAATTTCAGGTAAATATTTCCTTACTATTAGAAATAGCAGTACCTACAATAATAAAATTAAGGAAATATTAATAAGAAGTGGATAAAGCTTTTAAATTTAGACCTTTTACGTGAATTAGACTATCTTCTTATATTTCCTCTCCTCTCTTCCTTTTCTGGGCTTCCTACTGTGAGATTTACATTTTATTTTGAAACCACCGTCTCTACCATAGGATCGTCCTGACTGCTTGTGCGGCGTCATTATCACATGTCTTTTTGTGGTTGGCTTTATCTCTTGGCTGGATTGGCTCCATTTTCAACCACCTTCTTGGAGGGTTGTCAAGTGCTGCTTTTTGTTATCAAAGATAGTGTAGAAAGGTAAGGTCATCAATGTAACTCTTACTGTAAAATGAGCACGCCAGATCCCCACCATGAGCCACTTAATTTCCTGTGGAAGGCTCTCTGCTCAGTGCCCTGACAACACTCACCTGAAGGCAGGGTGGTTACTGGGCCTCCTCTTGGCCTTATGTCTCCTTGTCCTTTTTATTTGTCCAGACCAAGCTACATTCTGCTTCACTGCCTTGGGTAAAACAAACTTAGGCACTGCGCCTAGGCACATCTGACCTCCAAGCTTGAGATGAGCCTGTGAGGACTATGGGAACCTATCCTAAGTTCTGCCTCAAAGTGGACTGCTTGGTTCACATAGGAACAGAGGAACTTTGACTCAGGGGCCCTGTGAGGAAGTCTGGATTTGGGCCTTCTGCGTACCCATAGGTTCATTCTTTAGACAAATATTTGTGTGCCAAGTGGATCCTGTCTAGTGTCCCTTGCATTTCGCTTTGCATGTGAAGTGAGCAAGGTGAGTCTTTTCCAATAAGCTGCAGATCAAGGTTCACCCACAGTCAGAGAGCTGACTGTGGGTTTTCCCCTTGAGAGATAGTCTGGCTTGCTTTTAGGTGTCTGCTTCTTATGGATTTTCCATTTCTCTATCACCTTCCCATCTATTGTCTATTTACGGACATAACACCACTTTGGAAGGTAGATAGGGCACCATCCTTACATAAGATTTGGATTTGAGAGAAAATGCTGTTGTCTTTGCAGAAGCTAGGATCTCATGTCTGAAACTCTGTCCTTTCTCGTTACCACGCGAGGCTTCACCGTGTTAAGACAGATGCTTGCTATTCTGAGGCTTTTGCCTGACTTAGAGATGACCTTTTACCGTCTCTGCTTTTTTTCATGCCTCTCCTCACCTCCTTTTCTCTTAGCTTTATTACAGGGACATCCCAGCTTGCAACACTCATTCAGGCTCGGGGAGTATCCGTTCATACCCCATCATCCAGTCTCAAAAATCTGCACTCTGTCCAAGATGCTTCTGCACTATAGGGGCTGCGGCCATGTTCCAAACATCACCCTCATGTCAATTTCCAGCTGTTTGCATTGTGCAATATCTTCTTTCCTTTTAGCAGCTGCTACACTGTAGTGTGATCATCACTTTGTGTATCTCATTCCAAACTGGGTTGGACCCACACTGAAGGCAGAGGTCTTATCTTTGGATCTATAGATCCTGGCACCTAGCAGAAGACCTATACATCATGATCAATGAATCCTGCTGCTGCAGGAGTGAACAACTGACCAGAAGAGAAGCATAAAGCAGGTCTATTGTGCAACATGAGCATCACACCAGGCAGCAGACAACGGTGCCTACTGGAGAGAGAAGCAGTGTTGCATAGCAACATCTCCCCACCATCACGTCACTCTGGATAGACAGAACCACACGATTCCTGTGGCAAGGATTCCTTTATGATCCATTTCAACTTGTTCCGGTTTCAAATATATAATGTCTTAAGCATCCACAAGAGTGACAAATATTGCAGATCCCAAATATTCACACCCGAGAGTCTACTTTGTCAGAGGGTTAACTGTGAGTCAGAAAAACACTGGGCAGATGTCCCGGAGCCCACAACTGCCTTCTGTTCCTTGAATGGACACATTTAGTCAAATGGGACATAAATGTCACCGTTCTGGAGTGCTGCCCACACCTCTTCTGTAGGCTCTGAGGCCTCACCTGACATGGGTACACATCACAGAGCCCAGCTGGTCTTTAAGGGCAGAAGAGCTTGCTAGTTCTGTGTTTAGTGGTTCTTTAAGTGGCTTAGTCCTGGAAGAACATTCAGCTTTACTGTTGACCTATAACCCAGAAAAACCTCTGTATGAACATAAGCTCTTTGAAGCATTTGCAGGGAAAAGCTACCCCTGAATCAGGCAGTCATGCAGGAGGCTCCCCACACTCAACCTCTGATGCCAGGAACCAGGTAGGAGAGGCCTTGCTCCTTGCAGCCCTTTGCAGTGGCTGTGGTCTACAAAGTTGCCTTGCACACCAAAGTAGCAAGTTCAGAACCATCGCTTCTGGTAGAAATGTGAAGTCAGGACTCAAGCCTCTGGTCGCAGCATTTTCAGTAATAGATACACAGCTTTATTTTATGTGGATTTCTGTTTAAAGGCATCTTTAACTCTGGCAAAGTCCCAAACTCAAGCTGTGAAGATGAACAACAGAGTGAGCCCACTGTGTACAGTTCATATTTGGGAGGGTAGGAGGTGTTTTTAGCTCCCTCTGGAGACTCAAATGTGCCCTAACCCTGCCCCAGCAGAGGTGCAGGGCCACCTACTGTTCTGGCTCAGCTGTAGTGTCTTTCTCAGAGCTGCTGCTGCATTGCTCAGTTCATGTTCCTCTCTCCAGTGAAACCTACCTTGTACCGTGACCTGCACATTGAAGCAAGATACATTGGGCCAAAAGCTCCCTTACCATGAAAGTCAGGTCCCAGTGATTCTGCTGGAAGTTGGCAAAGACCTCAAAGTGGGTGTCACACCAGTGCAGAGACAGAGCTGGGATGTGTCTGGGAGAAAGAGGTTCACACCTGGGTAGATTCTCCACCTTGTCCAGGTGGCCTAAGCTGGGTATTCCTGGAAATACCAGGGCTTCACCTCAAAGATGATGGATGTGCATAGTATCCATGCCAGGTGGGCAGAATGGTTATGCTCACTGCCTTTGTGGAAGTAAAGGTGCTGGTTCTAGGAATCCCAAGAGACCAAGCCTGACCACCTGCTCCATTGTGCCAGTCAAAAAGAGAGCAGTAAAGAAGGGCAGAAAATGGCTTTAATCAGGAGTGGCCACCCGGGAAGACAGAAAAAAGTTCAAGTTCTGCCTCTTGGGCTAACAGAAATCTTGGCACTTTATAAAAAAGGGGAACAAAGGCAAAGTTTGGGGCTTTGTGTAACAGGGGGAGGGTTTGTTACATAGACAGCAGCATAGGGAATCCCAGCCAGGATGTGGTCCAGTTGACTGTATCTCAGAACTGGTTCTGTGAGGTCCTAGAAGAGGCAGCATGTGTCACCTGAAGCCAAAATTTGTCTCTCACTACGAGTGACTGCTCTGTCAGAGGCACCGAGTTCACGATAAGGTGGGCTGTGTGGCTCTGCTGCTACGCTTTTGAAATAATGACTCCAGACTTCTAGACATTGCTCCAGGGGAACCTGGAACTGGGCATTATGAACTTGGGGATTGTGTATTCTAGAAAATCCTGAAAATTAATTTAGTTACCTTTATCTTGGCCTCCTAAGTCTAGCAGAAGGGTGAAATAAGATAGGTATATGTACTCTTGCTTGTTACTGTTTTCCTACCTTTGTTTCTGCTATTTTTACTCTTTAAAATAAAATTTAAATAAAAAAATTCAAAGACCTAATTAAAAAATGGCCTCAGATAAATATGCACATCTCAGATGAAGAAGTACAAGTGGCAAATAAATATATGAAAAATGTTCTAAAAAAAAGAAATAAGATAGGTAAATTCAGGGCCAATAAATCTTGTTCTACGGACATTCTCTGAGATTAACTACATGTGTAAGGAGCTGAACAGGGGCTTGGCTCAAGTTTTGAGGTAATGAGGTAGACACATAATGCTCAGGCTGAAATGCCAATGTTGATCTCACTCCTAGTTAGCCACTAGACTTTGCAGGTCTGGCCTCTAAGTCACTGTTACGCCCTACTGTACCCTGACCCAGGACAACAGTGTAAGACTGCTCATTCTTGTTTTTAAACATTATCTTTAGCAGATCACAATGAAGGAAAGGCAAATACAAACTTCTAAGTTTTCATGTTTGGAGTGACATCTCCAGGATGACAACCTGTAGTGGAGGAGGGCAGAGAAGACAGCTGTCCCCCCCGTACCTTGTGGCGTGAGTGCAAGGCACTGAGCACAGTGTTATCGCACACTTCTTTGACTCAGTAATTTCCATGTAGGAATTTGCCATGTAGCACAGTGGAAAATGTTTGTATAGAGAGATATTTACTATGGTAAATAAAGCCAGAAAATATGAAACTGTCTTTTGATAGGTGAGTGGAGAAGTAGAACTGTTTTAAGATAAATTTCACTAGCCATGGACAGAATGAGCTATACGTAAGGTTCCCCATATGCACCTCTTCGCTTCTTCACGTGTCATCGGTGACTCGTACGTAGCCATCCCGATCTCCACGCCCATGCACTGTGGTAGGCAGAGAAGGGAGGGCCATTTTTAGAGTCTAGAGAATCTCCACTGTAGTGAAGCAGAAGCTAGAGTCAAGAATGACCCCAGAAGGCCTACCTGATACCTCAGAAGACTAAAGCACCTGTGTAGGCAGAGCTCAGAGGCTGGGTTCACCGCCCTGTGAGCTGTGCCAGCCCTGATCCTGGCGCATACTGAAATGGTGATGGAGACTGGGCATGGTGGCATGCGCCTGTAATCCCAGCACTTGGGAGGCTGAAGGCAGGAAAATCACTATGAGTCTGATCTACATAACGAGACCCTGTACACCCTGTAGACCCTGCCCTAAATACGGAAAGAAACAAGAGTGACCCCAGAGAGGCCAGCAGCAGAAAGAGCATGATCAATCAGAAGGTAGAGGGTGGTTGGAAAAGCCTGAGACACTACCATCAGTTGGATGAAAAGTGATTATGCCTTTGTATAGGGCCTAGGACTCCTAGGCTGGGGCCAGAGAGATGGCTCAGTGGTCTAAAGCACCAGCTTATGCAAGCTTAGGAAGCGGCAGAGACCATAGTTTGATCCCCTGTGCCAGCCCCACCCCTAGGGCAGGCTGAGCCAGCCATAAAAAAAAATTTAAAAAAAAAAATCCCCCTAGGAGTCCTTGGAAAATGCTGTGTCGTAGGGACATATGCATAATTGGAGGGACTGAGCAAAAAATTGAGAGAGGAGAAGGTAGTTCAGGATACAGAAAACAAAAATAACTTCAGAGAGGAGGAGAAAAATGAGGTGTGGCTGGGTTGAGAGAAGGGAGAGATTCAGATTTCTTAAATGAGAGCGACCTGAACGTGTGAAAACCAAGGGAAGGAATATAGGTACAATTTGTGTGAGTGTATGTATGGAAAAATGTGTAAGCTATTCATATGCTGGTAAAAACACAAAACTTTTCTTTTGGAAAGACATGTAAGAAATTACTAATGTGGTTACCTTTGAAGAGATGAGTAGGTGAAAAGAGGCATGGATTTTACTTTTTGTTTTCCACTTCACAACTTCTTCCTCTCTCAACCAAAATATCTAATTTTCACTGTAATTAAATAGCTAAGCATAGAGAAGAAAACAGATCTGATGGAGGAATCCAAGGAATCCAGCTAAAGGATGAGCTACAACCAAGTCCCAGACCACCCTACCTTTCAGGGCTTAACTGGAAGCCTCCATCCATCCTCACCAGGTGAACTGCTAGGTCTCAAAGACAGGGAGGTATTTCAAGAATGTGAGGCCCTGTATTTCTTGCTGGGGCACAGGCATGGATAACTGTGCTGGGTGGCCAGGAAGGCAGGGCTATTCTCACTTTATGGCAGATTTCAAGTAGGTGGGCAAAATTAGGGAGGGAGAGTACATCATTAGCCCCTCAGATAGCATGGAATGGGGATACAATAAGCCTGGGAGAACACAGTAGAATAGCCTGAAGATGCACCTGAAGAACCACAGCTTGTTAGAAAATGAAGACTGAAGTATACCATGAAGCATGGAAGCAATCCAGAGTGAAGCCATGTAATAAGAACAATTTCTGAATAAGGTTGAAAGGGCTGGAGGAGAAGGCAGGATTCAGAACTTGCCTAGGCAGGAGCAGATGCTTCAGGGAGCTGCCTGAGAGCAGAGCCTGTAGGACTAGGGTGGTGGAGGCAGCCTGAGGGTGGCAGGTGGACAAGATCGTTAGGGCATGTGGCCAGACTGTGGAGGCCTTGACAGTCCAGTAAATCAGGATAAGAGGAACATGCAAACATTGGCTCACCAGTTCTGTGTCACATGGGCTGGCTTGTAGCGTTTATAATGCTGCTGGGCCAATTCCCTCCTGACTCTGTCATGAGTCATAGGCTAGCTGTTGGATCCAACTGACTGGATATAGAACAAATGTCATTTCCAGAATACTGGCCAAGGACTGTGCTCCTACGGGCCTGCAGCCTGGAAACTCTGAGTGTGGTAATGCTCTTGACAGTGCTGGTGTGGTGCAGCAGTGAGCACATCACTTCCCAGGCAGAACCCTACTGACGATTTTCCATGGGCACCTAGAGCACATCTCTAGGCAGGTCCCCCGTGCCGCTCCCCTGTATTCTTGCTTTCTGTGGCTGCTAATGGTTGCTTACAACATCTTTTCTTTTCTTTCCTTTTTTTAGTACTGGGAATTGAACTCGCACTTCCCGACAAGCCCTTATGCTATTGAGCTATATCCCCAGCCCTCAACCTGTACTTTCAATGGCAGTGTTTTCACATGCTTTTGTAGCTCCCAGGAAATAAGAACAGGGACAGGCTCAAAGAGGGTCTGGGTTCAAAAACACTCGTAGCTCTTTCCAAGTGTAATTAAAGATAGAATACTAGGTATGTTCTTAATGTATTACTATTAATATTATTTAGCAATCCTGAGACTGAATCTAGGACATCCTGCACATTAAATATTTTCCTTTAAAAACAGGTATATATTTACATGAACACAGTTTTAAAGGTACAAAATAGAAAGGTAAGTGTTCTTCTCTGGCTCCATTTGATCTAATGAGCTCTAATGAAGTCATACCTTGGTTTACTGGCATCACATTGGAAATAGTCTGTTTATGAACATTTATGAGAATAAAGATATTTATGAGCATATACATACTCATGGGTAATTACTATATCTAAACTCATAAATAATAAAATATTACACTCCCCATTGTGAATGTTGCTTTCGTCACATTGTATATTGTGCATTTTCCATGTCAGGGCACATGGTTCTCTCTCCTTTTTAATAATTGTATGCCATTCCATAGTAAAGTTATAGATGACATCTATTTAAGCAGGTTACCGTTGGTGAACACATAAGACAATGCTGTAATGAAGTTGTTTACTATGTATGTTTAATATAAATACAAAGTTTTGTACTCAGATCATCTATTGTAGGATGATTACTGGAGAAATAAATTTTGGTCTAAAGATATGTATTTCGAATGTTTCGAATATTACCAAATATCTTGGTGGAGGTTATACCAATTTATATACCCAGAAGCAATGGGTTAGGTGTCATGTGTCCTGGGGCAAAATCTTTACTAAGGACTCTTTCTGTGTAGGGCACACTACCCAGTGCTGGGAATGCGGAGGAGGCTGAAGCAGGGAACTGCATCTACTCCCCCCAGGGCCTGTTAGGGTTGTCTCTGACAGACAGAACATCCCTCTGGTATGGCAAGGACACACGACTTGTGAGTTTGGGCTGGTTGTGTGGTGATTCTGGTGGTTTACTTTAGTTTGTGGGAAGGGTGACACTAGGATCACCAGAGAGCAGGCAGTGGTTCAGAGATCAGGACAGGGGCATGGAAGTGGGAAACTGGCTGAGGACTGCTGGAGCTCTTGGGTGCTGGACATAGAAGGAATGCAGGGAGAAAAAGGTTTTCTGGGAAAAAATAAAACCCAAACTTAAATCATAAGGGAAAATTAGGGCTTTATAATGCTTACAGAAGTTCACAGAAAAATCATTTATAAGAAGACTTTCTAAGTTTCAGAAAAATTTTTGGAGTAGGGGGAATGGAACTCAGGACCTTGGGCTTGCCAGGCAGGTGTTGCACTGCTGAGCTACATCCATGGCCCTAAGTTTCAAAACTTTAAGCAAACCTTGTCTCCTGTATGTGACCTTCACAGTTCATTAAGTATTAATATTTTTACATGATTTCATTGTTTTACTGAGGCTCTTGGTGATTGGAAATGAGTATCACTGAGATCACTGGAAGTGCTGAGGGGACTCTGAAAAGGACTAGAGAGGGATTGTGAAAAGGATGTGTAACCTGGATGGGATGCAAGTACCAGCTGCACACAAGGTATGTAAGCATTATGTACTGTAAACATGTGCTAATAAAAAATAAAAAAATACCTATGCAAATAAAAAATGATCATGGTCTTATATATGTGTTATAAAAGACATTGGCCTTTGAAGCAGAGCCTCCTTTACTACCTAGAGAGCATGATGTGGGACGCATTTTCTCAACTGTACGTGGTCATGCACTCTTACATACTAAGGCCCACCAGGAGTTCCCTGTACTTTGTGAGTTTGGTTGTCACTAGTGCCGCCATAGATTTGCTTCAACAAGGACTTGAGAGCACTCAGATTATGTGAGGTTACAATTCAGTGCTATCATTGTAGGTTTTATTGTTCATGGTATCTCAGCTTTGGTCCCTTTTGGGGGCACGTTTACTTGATTTTATGCACATGAAGATGTTTATTCCTATCATATATTTTCTCTATCCTTGTTCCAAGAATTTGATCTTCTACGAAGAGTTGCTTGATCTTCTCTGTTGACAAGAAAAGAACACCTGCATGTCTAGTAACTTGGGCACACATGTCCTGTCTGTATGTGACTTAGACCACCATAACCTGTTGACACTTTTGACACCAGCCCTACACTGCAGGCTGACACAGGCCTTCTTTGCAAAAACTTCTTCCCACAGTAATAAACTTGCTCATTTATTCAGCCCTAGTGCACATGCAAAGTAATTTCAGAATCATTAGCCCTTGCTCCATGGGAACAAATTCACCACCGACACCAAGACACTTGTGTACAGGGAAGTTTTTTCTTTGGTATTGGGATTGAACCCAGTGCACCAAGTATGCTAGGTAAGATTTTCACCATGGAGCTACATCTTTATAGATGCTCCAGATGAACTGTAAAACATGGGGAAAGTGACAGAAAATGGGAGTTGGGGTGGGAGAGAGGAAGTTGTCAGAGGGAAATAGAAACCCAGTGCTGTATGTTGGAACAAAAAGTACTCTGCTGGGAATGCTAAATCTGGGCCACAACAGAGTGTGGGGTCCCTTGTAGCATTACAGACTTGCATGCTTCTTGTGGCAAGAGCAGGAAAGTTCTTCCTGAGCCTGCAATGTCTTGTGGGTTAGATGGCCATAATGGAGCCCAGGTCTTGGCCGTCTGTTTAGTAGACAGCTGGCCAATTGCTGTGTAGATTTTGTGCCTTGTTCTTGTGAGACGCCTTCGCCTTCTAACAGCTTTGGGTTGTGAAGACTTGTGTTTCCTTTCTTTTCAGGTACAGCAGCCTTCTGTCTGTTCTCTGGCTCCCATCCTATTCTGAGCTGCAAATCCACTGGGATTTCCACTTTCTTCTCAAGAATGAGTGTAGAATTGTGTCCTCTCAGAACTGTCTCATCTCCATTTCCTGGCTTATCTTCTACAGGGACCTCCCAGCTCCTCTACATGTGGTGAGCAGTGAGTGAGCCTCAAACTGGAAATAGGTATTCCGAAAGTTGCAGGACAAGAGCATCAGTGCAATAAAACTCTAAAGGTGACCATCTAGCCTAAGCTCTCCAATATTTTCTTAAATGTACTTAGGAAAAGACACCACAACAGGACTGATAGTTGAACCTAAGCCTTCATCTTGCTTGCTGACTTCAAGAGCACCTGGAAGGAAGGAGCAGAAGGTCTTCAGGAAACAATTCCTGAGACATTTTCAATGAACTTTTTCTCAGTATCTGCTTCTCATTAACAGTTGCAAAATCTAGCCACTCCTTGGCCTCCACAAAAATCACTCCCCCCGCTTCTGGTGCAATAAACTCTAAAATTCCGTCTGCCAAGCATTCTCTTCCTCTTGTCTTTCCTATCTCTGCTGAATTTCTAGTCAAGCACTTAAAGGGAAATTTCATCCATTTGGGTTAGATTATGTACACTTAATTCATGTACATTGCTTTTTTTGTGAATTTTCTCATTAGCAAACTCTTGAACAAAAACAACATGTTTTCCCAGGAAAGGGTGATAAGTAAACTCCCAGAATGAATATCCTGATCTCTTTCTCATCTAAAATGTCACTCACTGTAGCCAGAATCTGTGACTTGCCCTGATGGGATCAAGTTAAGACCAGGGCAGGACCAGAGGTAAGCTGCCTATTTACCAGCAGTTGGTAGCCCAAAGAGGGAAATGGAAAGAGAACAGGGACTTGTGGTGTGGCTTTGTGGTCGTTAAGAGTAGAAAGCCCTAAATTTTATTCCTAGTACCACCAGAAAAAGGTAACAAGGAAAGTATCTATCTATCTATCTATCTATCTATCTATCTATCTATCTATCTATCATCTATCTATCTATCTATCTAAGATGCTAGGGATGGGTGTCAAGGCCTCACGTATGCTAGACAAGCACTCTGCAGTTGAGATACAACTCAGCCCAAGGGTGGAATTGTTATTAACTCCTTAGTATGTTCCTGACCTATGTGGCAAAGGCAGCTTCCAGATTCCTGGAGACTAACTGGTACGTGGTCCCACTCAGATGACAAACCTGTCCTGCCCACTGTCTGTAAATCCTGCCAGGGGCTGTGAGGTAGGAGTACTGCTATCCTTCCTCTCCCCATCATGTCTGTGCATGTCATCATTCCTTTTTCTTTCTGACCTCTCAGTGATACCAGCCTGGGCTGTCTGGAGGTGACCTCTCCTTAGCCCAGTTTGGTCTGCGCTCTGCTCATATGCAAGCCAGGTGCACAGTGTTCCTCTTGAGCCCCAGAACCACCAACTTTGTCCTGCCACTCATGGCAGGTTCTTTAGAATGGCAACAAAGGCTCCAGCTGCTTTCCAGTGCTGTGGAACTCTGGCTAAAGCTATATTGGAATGATGAGAAATGTTTTCAGCAGCCCTCCCCAGAAGCCTAGTAAGACAAATGTACCAAGATTTAAGCAGTGACCAGCCACAGAAAGCTGTAGATTTTAAACAGAAAGTTCCCCTAAACAACCACTTTCTGGTAGACACACATAATTCTGGTAGTTTCAGTCCAAAAATGGGCTTGGTGGGGTGCCCCCAAGCACAGTGATCAACCAGTGCTGCCTGAGCCAAGATGTTCCCTGGGGGGCCCGGCCAAATAGTTCAGTGGATTAAAGTGCCTGCAAGCAGGTGCAGGGGCCAAGGATTTGATCCCTGCGACTGCCTTTCTGACCCCATCCACAGGGCATCCTGAGATAGCAATTGAGACTGGGCATGGTGTTGCGTACCTGTAATTCCAGCACATTTGGAGGCTGAAAACAGGAGAATCACTACAAGTCCAATCTAGTAGTGAGACCCTGCACATCCTGTAGACCCTTCCCTCCCTAAAAAGAGATGTTCCCTGAGGACAGGCCCTGGCAGAGTTGTTTCCCCTCACACAGGCATTGTCAGAGTTTTGTTGTGAGCTGGATCTAAACTGGTACAGATGACCTGTCAGTTGGACAGAGCTGCTTTGCCTTGAGGGCCGGTCTAGGTCTAGAATTGATTTTAGAGAGTGCTTTACAAATTTTTTTGGGACTTAATGCTGCCTCCAGTGACCTCTTGGGGCCCAGACTCTGCTTTCATCCTTCTCCCTTCAATCACCAGGAGAAGTAAGAGCAAAAATGGGGATGGGGAAGCAGCTGAAGGAAAATGTAGAATATAATGGGAATCCTTGTGGGGGTCCTGACAAAAAGAGTCCTTTTTCTACCTCTAACCAAGCATCCTAGAGAATGGGTGATCATTTTTAAATTTCTGTCTGTCAGACTCAGATATGCTTTCTGCATCTGTGAGATATTTGTGTTCTGGATTAGGTGTGGCTCTAATGTGACAGCAGGAAGAACTAGACACACAAAGCCACATGTCCTATGGCTGTATTTCTAAGAATCATTAGACAGAAGCAAACAGTTAGAGATAGAAAGTAGGTATTTCAAACTGATCACTGCTCTTGAAATGTGTGCTGTTGGTCCTACGTGGAATTCACAGGAAAAAAGGCTGGAAAGGTAAGTGAGGACAAAAGGACAAAGTCAATCAGGGAAGGCCCCAGAGGACCCAAGTGAGGAAGGCTTTGGGCAGGAAGGAGGCATGATCAAGAGCTGGGAATCAGAGAATTACAAGTGGCATACATATAGCTAGGGAATTGCAACTCCAATTCCTACAGGTGTCTTCTGGGTAGGAATTTTATTCTATATTGCTTTCTTATGCCTCATATTTTTATACCACATGGGTAAAGTTTTTGATGCACAATTTACGAAAGGTGTTTCTTGAACACTGCAGGTTAGCAATGCACAGACTGTACATGGCCTGATGTGTGCTGCAGCTTGGTGACTTGGTACTCTATCATGTCAGCAATTCCCTTCCAGACCACAGTTGCTGACAGCAGCGGGGCCTCTGGTGAGAGCTGGTCTTATTGCCTGACACTAGGAGCAGAGTCAAGATCAACACTCCTAGCTTTTTGCAGAGCATGTGTTACAGTCGCATCTTAAGTCACAGGACACTGTCTGTGTTATCCTTAGGAAGGAAACTGTTTTTTATGTTTTAAAATATATATTTAAAATTATTAAAATGTTTTATATGTCCTGGTCCTTGCCTTCAGACAACTTACACCTGGTTTAGAAACAAGACTGGAATAGGTGAAATGACACAAGATTCCAATAATTCTAGAGCTCTGAGGAGCGCTGAGGAGAGGGAGGGACATCATAACCAAAGCCCCAGAAAGTGAGACTGAGGGAACTGACAAGAAGCACCACTGTTCTTCGGCAGGAGCTGTGCGTGCTCCTCATTATCTGCCAAGTACCCCCAGCAAATGTTCTCCACTTGCTAGAACTTGTGTTTATGGGAGGTAAGGCAGAGAGCTGATTTGGTAAGCTCAGTCCTAATCATCTAGAAAAACACTGCACTAATCCTCCCTTGGTCTGAAATTGGTAAAAGATACACATTTAGGCAAATCAGGTGTGATATTCCTCCTGTAACTGGACGGTGAGTAACCACAGCTGATCCAGCACCAGCAGAGATGTGGTCCACAGTGGGAGACTGGGACGTTTGAATTCTAACCCAAATCTTAACTCTAACCCTAACCCTAACCCTAACCCTGCTAGCCACTGTAGCAGTGAAAGAAGGCAGTGTAAAGACCAGGCCATAGAGCTTTAGGCAGAGATGAACACTATGGATGGATAGTGAGGATCATGTTTGATTCTCAAATGAACTCATATCTTTACTGCTAAAGCCCAAACAGCTTTTGTTACATCTGCTGAGGACATCCCAAGGGCAACTACACCAAATTGTTGTACCCTTTCCAGAAATTCAAGCACAGTTTCTAAGAATTCAGTCAGCCTGCTCTGATATGTCTGTCTTCATATATGAATTAGGAAGAAAACAAACTTAAGCAAAAGGATGCAATGCCATGGCAACTGGTACCTAGGGTGAATATGTAAGAAAAGTAGAGACGCTGGTTGGTCTGAGATGTAGGCTTTGGGCAAATTCTATGAGGGCCTCCCAGGTCTCTGTAGCATCCTCAGCTTGGGGGACCAAATTGCGTAATCAAAGACTCGTAGGGAGATGCAGAAACACTGGATCTAGGTGTCCTGAGGTTTGCTTTTTCTGACTGTCTCAGACTTTATCCAAGAGAAAAGCCCCTCTTTTATGATGACTGTGATATGGAAACACTTAACGAAGGAAGTCAAATTTGAGCTGGCTCTTAAAGTTTTCCATTGATGATCATTTAAAAATAGAAGCACTAATTTTAAAAGTAAAACCTTAAAAAGTAAGCATCTCCAGTTAAAAATTAAATAATGTGATTACGTTTTTCTTTTGATTTTTGTTGCTATGGCTCAAGGCTGTTAATAGTTAAGGGGTCTCCTCCCATCAATGAGATCTCAGTTTACTAGACAGAAGCTTAAAAAGCAGAAATCAACCTTTGTCCTAAACATGAGTAATTAGCATGTATATTGTGGATATTGTAGATAGCATAGTTGAGACTCTGTGTCCTGTTCAATCTCTTGTTTTCTTCCATGTCCCGCACAGCTTTTGATGTTCTGAGGCTAAGGACAGAGAGAGGATGGAGAAAAAATGATGAGTCAGAATATGGAAAACTAAGGCTATATAAAGCCCTTTCTCTTGAAGGAAAGGCAGGGAGGGAGGAAGGAAGGAAGGAAGGAAGGAAGGAAGGAAGGAAGGAAGGAAGGAAGGAAGGAAGGAAGAAAGGAAGGAAGGAAGGAAGGAAGGAAGGAAGGAAGGAAGGAAGGAAGGAAGGTAGGAAGGAAAAAAGGAAGAGCTACAACTCCTGCAATGCATTTATTTATAACCTTGGAAGGCTGAATATCATGTGAACCTTCTCCAACTAATGGCTTATCCGTATGGCTTATCTCAGGTGCCCAATGTTCTCGAGAATGGAGCAGTTTATTCATGTGACTTGCCTCAAGTGCTCTATGTTCCTGAGGCTGGCCTTGTGTGATTAATCTCCAGACTCCACTGCTCCCCATGTTCCCCCTTTTACTGTTTCATAGTTGTGAGTGATGGGTAGTTAGTTGAAGCTGGAGAAGCTGTATTTGAGGGACTCTGTAGATCTCCTTCCGGAATCCTTTCCATTCTAGATAAACTTGTTCAATTTAGACTAAATATTCCCAGTACAAAGATTTTAAGTCTCTGTAAATAGTAATTTAATCCTATACAGCATGTTATTTCAAACAGTGATCAGTTGCCAGCATAGTTGGCAATTGTTTTATACCCTTATGGTTATACTTTTCTGTTAGATGCTCAAGACCAAATTATAGTGAAACCTATATTAATCAAGTTTTGTTATTTATCAAAGTTATTTAAGTTTCTTTAACATTTACCTTGGAACCATGTATACCCTCTCTAGTTCTCTTGTCAGTGTCAGCTGTCTAGATGAATCATGGTCATTGCTTGACCAAATTACTTTCTGTGAAAATTTGGGAGACCCTTTTTTTCTATTGACTCACCTTAGGCACACTATACACAATAGATCTTTATCCTCTGTGGTCCTATCGTCACCTCCTCAAGAGTTTATATGACTCACCAGAGTTGCAGGATGTCACTGAAAAGGTTTGCTCATGTCCTATGTCCTCATGGACCTCTGAGGGATAGGGCCAAAATATTGCCAGTCTCTTACCACACCTATCTTTCTATTTTTTTTTCTTCTATTCCTCAGTTGTTGATCATCCAGAAGAAATTAGTAGCAGCATTTTGTAATGAGGGTAGTGAGCTTAACGTTACCATTTTATCTAGTACTTTAGAACATAAAACAGAACTATTGTTTTTCTAACAACCATTCTAAGAGTTGAATCTCTGTAGAATGCTACTAGGCAGGCCCATCCCCCCGCTATTGTTAGAGCCTTGCTGAGCCACAGCACACCCCCCACCATAGTAGGAGCCTGGAGAAGCTTTGCCTACCCCACCATTGCAGAAGGCAGGTTGAGGCCTAGACAGCTATGAGGCCTTGGTGAGGCCTTCCCCACCCCCCCATGACAAGAGCCTCACTAAACTACAACCTGACACACCATTGAGGGAGACTCACTGAGCTGTGGCCCACTTTCTCACTATTGTAGGAGCTTTGCTGACCCAGTCCCTGCTACCATCTCACTGCTGCTGAACCCAGGTAAGCATTGGGAGCTTCAAAAGTATCAAAACAAAAAAGCAAAATGCAACCTCAGACCTTCGACCCACTTAGAATAAGTACAGGAAGCAAGGACACAGAAGAACTTGGAAGTCACACACCTGAAATTTCCGAAATGATAGCAACTGAAGTAACGAAACAACTCCATCAGAAATCAGATCAGAGATAATCTCTCAGGTAAAAATAAATGACAACAGTCATGAAAGAATTGCTCAGCACACCTCAGGAAGACATAGATTAAAAAATAGAGGAGAATAGGAAAATGATGGAAACACTGAAGGAAAGGACTACAGTATATGAAACAGATTCAAATGTATATCCAGGAAATTAGAATTTCATTGAAAGCTGGCAAAACTGCTTAAGCAAAACTGAAGACAGACTTTCAGACCTTTCAACAGCATTGCAGCTAGTGATTGCAAAAGGAAAGATCTCTTAAAAATAACAATTCAATAGCTTCAAGGTGATGCAAAACAAAACCAATATAAGATTGATAGGTAGCAATGAAACAGCAGGAGTCAACACAAATGACGTAAAAAGATTATTTTTAGAAGTAGTAGAAAATTTCCCAAGCATGAGAAAAGAATCTGACACACAGAATTGAGGCACATATAGCTCCAACTACCCATAACCAAATTAAACTACATACAGACACATAATAATCATGATCCCAGAAATTCAGGAGAACAGAATATTAAAAGATGTTAGAATAAACAGGTCACTTATACTGGAAAGCCTATCAGAATCAAGGCAGATTTCTCACCACATGCCATCAAGTCAAGAAGAGCTTGGAGGTCTGGGGAGATAGCTTGGCACTCTAAACACATGCTTGAAAAGCACAAGGACCCAGGTTCAATTCCCAGTATTACATACCATGCTATATTCTTAAGCCACGCCAGCCTCTAAAACCGGGCATTGTGGCACATGCTTGTAATCACAATGTTGAGGAGATTGAGATAGGAGGATCACTATGAGTTTGAACTGCACAGAGAGACCCTGTACCTCTATGATCATAATAAGTGATTTAAAAAAAAAAAGTGCTTGGGGTGAAGTATTTTAAGTCCTGAAAGAAAACAACTTCCAGCCCAGATTGATATGCCCTACATAAATGTCTATCAAATTTAATGTAGAAATAAGATATTTCCATGACAAAGAATAACTGAACAAATTCATGACTACCAAACAAACCCTGGAAAGATAATTTACAGATAGCCTAAAGAGAGACAAAAATGACCAAAATTTCAAGAACAACAATAGAAAAGGACCACAAAGCAGAGCAAGCAATTAAACAGAGGGGAAAAGTAGGGAATCTACAGCAGAAAATAACA
>PVKN010004295.1:0-34019 GCA_004027915.1 Capromys pilorides
TTATAATTTCATTATTAGCAGAAAAACCAAATAAATGGCAAGAAAAAGAATCTCAACTTAATATTAACACATACACACACACACACACACACACACACACACACACAAAGATGAAAGATCTGCTGAGCTTCAAAGCGGCTGCTAATTTTCCCAGCTTCAAACGACTCAGTGAGAAAGACATTGATAATGAATGTGCTTTTTCCACTGGCTCACTTATAAACCTTTCCCCTTTCCATCTCCCTCCCCCAAAATACGTTCCTCATTTTTAATGGGAAACAAGTAGCAGATGTAGTAACAGAATCCTGACTTCAGGCCCAATCTTTCCTTGGCGCTTTATTAATAAAAATGTAGGGGGAAGACAAAAAGGCGAGAAATAAACTATGATGCTCACAGTAAACATGGAGACACTGAAGTAGCACAATGCAAAAGGCTACATTGGTGGAACTTCACAAAGTTGGCCCCTGAGGCTGGGGCTTCAGTGGCAGAGCCCAAGTCTCCAAATTCTCCATTCTTGGAAGGCCACAGGTTGGGGAAGAGTGGCAGGGTACGGAAGAAAAAGAACTTATTTTTCTCATAGAACCAACTCCCACCACAGTTTTGGGGTGTGTTTCATTCCAGAAGAACTTCCTGGTAGGTCTTCTTGGCATGTTTCTAAAAAGACAAATGCTGATACCTGTGAAAGACAAAGTCCTTCTACAGCAAGCTTTTAGCACAAGCGTGACTAGGTGACTAGGCGGAGTGTCTAAGTTCTGAAGACCAAGAGTCTCGGATGGCACCATTGAGTGAGCAGAATGATATATACTGTTCCTCCTCTCTGTTTAAAAATCAATCCTTGACGTAACATAGAGCAAGAAGAAAGAAGGCAGCCTCCAGGACAGACTTAATAATGCCACTGTGGAAGGCTGCTCAGCTCCTCTATGCCTTGGAACTGGAGTAAAAGAGTTCATGGGGAAATTTGAGCCAAACGGTCGGCATAGGAAACATTGAAAACTGGGCCTGACACAGAAGAGGTAGAACTCAATATGCACGTAAAACAAAAGCAAAAGCTTCTTGGATCCTAATGGGGTATAAGGCTTTGAGATGAAAGGCCAAGACAAAAAGACAAACGTAATCTGATTTCAAGAACATAGAACTAATGCACAGGACAGAGTCTCTTTGTCTCTGTAACTGTCTTTACCTATCAAGAAACTTCAAACAGGAGGCATTTTCGTACTGAGTACATGTTTCTGGATGCATTACTGGGTGGTGAAGTGTAATAGTGCAAACTCATCTCCGATAGGCATTTGAAACCTGGACAAGGTAAAAGGGAACAAGTTGCTGAAATTCAAGCTCCCACGAGGTAGTGCCACCCACGTCCCGCTGTCCCTCGTGGTGAGCCACAGGGTATCATGTTCCTTGTGGAAATTGCTGAATTGTGAAGGGGATTCATGACCCTATGGAAATCTAATCCTAAACATAAAAAAAAAAAACATTCCCTATAATGACAAAGCACACTTTAATCTTCAGAAACATAGTCTGTGGAATTAAAATAGTTGCCCAAAGTGAAACCTACTTGATTAAATGCTGCCAAGCCGCACTGACAATGAAGACAGGCAGTGATTTCCAGCCTCCGTGGCCATATCGTCGCCCTTACAGCATCCAAAACTTACAGGCCCACTACAAAGGAGTCATTATATTTTCAGTTTGTATGGATGGAGGAAAGGTACACAGGGACCCAAAACCAGTAAGAACTCAAACAATGAGTTTTAAGTGAGTTAGACTTTCATTAGCCAGAAGAGCATGTGCATTCGAAGAGTTTCAGGAGGAATACCTACCTGCGTGCTTGGGCTTGTGCCTGTCGTTGGGGTGTTTTGAAGTAATGCTTCATATGTACACAGATTTGCCAAACCTTATCAGCAACTTCTCAGTTCCCCCAGGGTACATGGCCCACAAATTGGGAATCACTGTGCTAGAGGAATATACGCCTCTAACCAATTCTTTCATTGAGAGAAAATGCCATTCAAACAGCTGAATGATTTTACATACACCACTCCTTGCTTTCCTCCTACTGACACTATCAAAATGTTGATAGACACAATACAGATTATTTCCCAGTTTACATGGTCTTGATTGTTGGTTTATAACACAATAAAATTTCTCTCTGGCACAAGAACCTATCTTCCGTGCCTACATCTCCTATTACACGTGGAACACCAGGATATCGTGGAGAATAATAATCAAAATAACATTTCTAACACAGATATATGAGGATGATCAATGGCAACAGTAGAGACTGCCTAAGGAACATTAGTAAATAAATTTTAAGGTATAGTCAGCCTCATGGCTTTAAGGCAGTGGAAGGATAATAAGAAAGCAATGTTACGACTCATAGGAGAAACTGACCCCAGATAAATGTGCACACCCCCAATACGTGCCCCTCCCTGTGTATCCACGTCTGATTTCCACTCATCTATTCTCAGCTCCTGTTTGTCTGAGGCCACATGCAACTGGATTTGTCAAGTCCCCTTTTAACAACTTGTTGTCACAGTCCATTACCAAATTGCATATAGTTATATATTCCACTAATTAGGCTTCTAAAATATCATTAACATGTCTCTTGATCATTAGCATAACGTATGAGGCGTCCTCATTAGGCACGACTCGACTCGGGTTTGTTAACGTGGTAATGAAAGGCGCAAGGCAGGCAGCAGGAACCAAGAAGCACGGGGAGGAGGAGAGTGGCCAGGCACTGAGATGCCAAGCCAGAGTTCCAGACAGGCACAGAGACAAAGGCAAACACAGAGCAAAGAGGCAAAGCATGAGGAGTGGGCGAAGAAACACGCCAAAGCCTGTGACTGGCTGGTTGTGCATGAAGGGGAACCCTAGGACCGCACTCCCACACCTGATGGGGCCAGAATCTAGCAGTGCTCATGAGGTACCCAGGCAGCATTTATATTTTCCTAGACAAGAAATAACTGAAAGTGCTGAATCTTTTTTCTGCTGGTGTCCAGTCTTGAACAGTCACCAGCGTACACTATTAAGAGTTACCTGCAGGCCACATGTTTGTACTCTTTACCATGTCCTTACTACCATGCTTCCAGATGTCTATTTATCTGCATACTGCATGAGTAATGACCATCCTGTATG
The DNA here is from genome assembly GCA_004027915.1 of Capromys pilorides. Lineage (NCBI taxonomy): Eukaryota > Metazoa > Chordata > Mammalia > Rodentia > Capromyidae > Capromys > Capromys pilorides. The sequence goes on from PVKN010004295.1 coordinate 3,127, forward strand.
TAGCGGGGTGGAGCCTACCTCTGGAGATCAGAGGCATGCTCCCTGCAGGGAAGGAGGGGGGCATTAGGAAGAAAAAATAAAATGAAGAAGCTGGTAACTTTGTGTGCATAGGCTAAGTATGGATTACTACATGCAAGAGTGTCTACCAGCAGTGCAGTGTATGGCTGCGAGGTCAGCCAGTCAGCCTGGATTTTGGGGAAGCGATTCTAACCACGGCTGTTAGGAATAACAGCACAAAAAGAGAATAGTGTTTGGCTTGGTGAAGTGGTAAGCATGTGATGGGTGGAAAATGTGAGCGAGTTGGGAGAAAAGCTTCAGCAACATGTGCATGAGGGGTGCACATTTCATTAGGAGCAGGAGGAGCTCGGTCCAGGAGAGCTGTACAGTGGTCTCCGGCTAAATGCCCAGGACAGCAGCCTCAGAAACAGCCAAGGAAACCCCTCTTGCTGAATCTCTACCGACCTCAGGGTCTGAATGTCCCACCAACTCTGTGATCCCAGATATCCTCAGCCGCTCTCTGTAGACTTGCAGTTCCATGCATGTAAGCAAAGTGCCACACACATAAGCACAGCACAAACAGAAATGCGGTGTTTCTGGAGTAGCTCTACAGAGACAGCACCAAGCACAGCAACTTGATCTTTGACAGACAGACAGACCATAGCTAGGCAGATGGATAGAAGATAGATGGATGGCTAAATAGGTAGATTTATTTACTGGTACTGAGAATTGGACTCAGAGCTACATCTCAAGTCTTTTTTTTTTTTCTTTTCTTCCTGCATTACTAAGGATTAAGCTCAGAGCGTTTTCACTGAACAACATCCTCAGCCTTTTTAAAACTTCACTTTAATATAAGGGCTCATTAAACTACTAAACTGCAAAGGCTGGGGATTCTCCAGTCTCAGCTTCCCAGAATGCTGAACTTACAGGTATGCAGCCCCACACCCAGCTTAACTTCCATTCTCAAAGAAGAGAGAAGTGAATGGCAGATAACAATATTTAAATGCCGGCTCCGCAGCCCAATCAGGAGTAATACTCCATGCACTTGCATATCATTCTTGCATATCAGAACCTCAGCAATTTTTCTGATGAGCTATGTCCACCCAAGCTTTTCTCAAAGGCACTGTCATGACACTCGAGCCTGAAGTGCACCCTGGATATCGATGATGATCCATCGCTAGTTGTGGGTGACATTTCCTGATGATTTCAGTCGAGAAGCCCTGTGTGGCACAGGCAGTAGGTAACTGATCCTGTAGAGGAGGACTGTGTAATCACCAACCCTAATCAGGCCCTGAAGGAGGCAGCACCCAGGATCCCACCCTAGCAAGGCCCACGCCCGGCAATCCTTTGCGATGCTTCTTTATACCTTCCGCAGGCCAGGGATATGTTTACAGGAGGTTGTAGAAACCCAATTCTCTCCTTAGTATGGATAAAAGAAGAAGAAGAAAAAAAAGGGTGAGTGGGGTGACAGTCTAAACCAGAATCATTTGACTTAATCTCAAAAGCTGAAGTCAATAATTACAAAACTAATCATGCATTCAGCAACTTCCTCTGTACTTGACCTGGCCATAGGCCATGGAGCTACAGTTATAGACAAGTCCTTATCTCATGTCAGTAGACAGGGAAGTGGGACAGAAAGAAATGCAATTTTCACACATACAAGACAAACACATATGTGTGTGTGTGCACACATACACACACGCGCGTGCGCGCACACCCAAATAAAGGAACCGGCAAAGCGGGGGAGCCTAAATTGCTGAAGGGTTATTTGGAAACATATATAATCTCCTTGAATTTAGATGCATTCAAAAATTAGAATTATCTAGCACTACACTCACAGGAGAAAGTCTCTAAATAGTGTCTTATGAGATGTGCTTCAGTAAAGGAAACTGGATCTGTATTTTAGATTTTTAAACACATATGCATGATCTAAGTACCTGGGTACAAATGGTCTCCTAAGCCTTTTTCTATTTTTTTTTATGAGAATTTGGCTAAGTCTTTACACAATTTGTTTCATGAGCTCTGTCTGGCAAGTGAAACAGAAGTAAACTTCAATCACGTCTCTGTAACAATGATCACAAACTCAACATCAGTAAAACCAGACTTGGTAACATCCCCAAACAGTGAAAGGGAGAGCAGTGGGGGATCAGAGGAGGCCCCCACCCTCTGAGCAGTGCCAGCTGCCCCACCCTGCCCTCTCTGCCTGGTGGTCCCTCCCCAGTCTCACCCTATCCTGCTATGCCTCAGCAAGCATACAGGTGGGCTGGATGGCCAGTGGCTCTTCACCAAAAGGCAGCTAACAGTAAGGACAGCAGCATACTCTACTTCACGGGACTGTGAGAGCAACTGGATGGCATATTTAAAAAGCAGCCTGTAGACTACAACACATAAAGGAAATTCACTGCAGAAACTGTGGCACAAAAGATAGAAAAAGTAATGGTTCACCACAACATCCAGAGATGACCTGGATTCCTGCAATATTAAGTCTGTAAGGGAGAAAACTTCTTGGATCCTCTTATATCCATAAGACAAGGATTTTGTTTTGACCTGATACAACTAGAAGATCCATGGATCATCTTTCAGGGATCCATTAGATTCCTGAAATTACACAGGAAAAGATAACGTGCATTTCTAAGGTTATTTGCTGGAGAAAGGGCCATAGCTTTCACCTGGATTTAAAAGGACAAGGGAGACCATAGGCCTTGGACCAAGGATCAAAGTGGTGCAGGAGTTAATGTTTCAGGAGTTGAAGAAAGCGTCCACTGCTTTGCACACAGCAGTGGATCACTCAGGTTGTTTTCCACCCCTGGAGCACTGCTCACCAATCCCTCCATTCCCTACCCCTTCATTGACTAAGCCAGTGAGTCTTGGCTTGAAAGATGCTGTGAACAGCTCCAACAGAGTGCAGTTGGGGAAGCCTGCAATTAGCCTTCACATAACATGTTTTTTTTTTTTCCTGCCAACTGTGTGCAGTTTGTGTCCAACACCCAACCTGCTGCTTGGCTGTGAATTCAGGGGTAGGGAGGAGTCAAGGAGGTGATCACCGAGTAGACGCCCACAAGCAAGTTGTCCACCTGTCACATATAAGCCAGAGAGCAGACTTAGGTGCTTCCAGAAGGCTGGCAGAGAAAGAAGCTGGCTTCCTGGGAGTTTCCTTGTTTTCCTTCTCTCCCTTGCCTGATCCTAACTTTCCCTGACACCACTTAATGATCCTTGATCCTTGTGCTCTTTTCTCTGCTTACCAGCTGATCATCTCCCCATTTTATCTGGATCCCCATGGAGAAACATAAGCACTAAAAACAAAATTGATGGACAATTAAAAGGTAGGTGCCTTATATTAAAAGCCCGAACATTTGATGTTCATAATCAGGTAGCTTCTGAATGGCTGGACCAGGTCTGCAGGTGGGGCTAATAGAGGAGTACCCAGTATTTTGCAGCCCAAATCAAGCAATGCCTATTTAAATAAATGCTGGGAATTACCTGGCTACTTATTGGCAGACTCAGAGCCTCAGTACTTCAGAAATACTAGAGATAGAGAAGACAAGGGTTCCTAATGTGTTTATTTCACTATAATGAATTCTTCAGGCAAGTGATAGGATTACTGAAGCACAGCATAGTTTTTTTTTATTTTTTTTAAAGTTTGGCAGCTCTACTGTTCTTCAAAAGCAGCATCTAAATATTACTGAAGGATAGAGCATAAAGATTATTCACTTGGGTGTAATTTTTTAAGAAAATGAAAATAAAATTTATGTCTTGACTCTTTTTCCAAATTATGAGGTCACTAAAACAGCCACGGAAGCTTCCCAAAATGAGAGATAAAAGAGAAGCTGTGCACTGTGGTCTCTGACAAGACTGAAGAGCTGTCATTGCCCCTGGGAAGCCTCTCTGTCACCCAGGAGAAGGGCAGGCTGCTGTGGATAATCCAGGCCCTGAATGGTTCTTCTCCCTGTAGAAAGGCAGCTGAGAGTCTCCTCTAGACCCCTGCAGTGACGGTTTGAAGGTCCGTGCTTCAGCCTATTTAGGGGTGGGGCACGCAGTCCTACTAGAAACCTAAAGCAAGGTCACTATAAATTATGAGCGATGACAGCCCAATGAAATGTCACATAGCAGACCCCTTTTAGGGAAGAATCAAACACCGTGAACGCTTTGAGAGAATATTCTGTCCACTAGGAGGCAGTGTAGCCTGCTGGAAGGAGAAAAGGGCCAGAATATGAAGCTCTGGGTTCTAGTCCCCAAAATATCACTGATTTGGGGTGCGCCACAGCCAGGCACAGTACCCTGGCTAAAAGCTTTAAGGCAAAAGAAGAGCAAATGAGACAAGAGATGGCAAAGCCCTTTAGAAGTAAAGATAAAACCTGGTGCAAGGGGGCTCATACATGAAGAAGAAGGGAGGATGTGGAAAACTTCCTTGCCCCGATTCCCTGATAGGAAGAGATCTAAAGCACATGGAAGGGCACAAACACAGCCATGCATGCTGAAGGTTCTGTATCTGCAGATTTAACCAACCATGAATCAAAACTATTGAGAAGAAAATTGCATCTGTACTAAACACGAACTTTTTTTCCTTGTCATTATTTTCTAAATAACAACTATTTAAATAGTATTTGGATTCTATCTGGTATAAATAATCTTGAAGTGATATAAAGTACATGGCAGGGGGTGCAGGGATTATATGCCAGTACTAAGCCATTTTCTTTAAGGAACCTTGGGTTAGGGTATCCGGGAAAGGAGTTGGGTTGAGGCTGACCCGTGACCACTTCTCCCACCATTCTGACGGATGGATGACCGTACACTTTCAGATACTATTTTCAAACTCTCTTTCCAAGAATCCTAGTCAAAGGAGAAGGTCCTTAGGGAAAATAAATTCTGGAGATGCCAGCACCACACATTCACCCCTTAAGAGGGTTTATAATGCACAATGAGGGGTTAAAGCTCAGGGAAGCCTACAGTTATGAAAGCTCCTTAACTCACAAGCTTACCAGCCTATGCTACCTTTCCTCACAAGCAAACACGAACATAAATATAATTTTATGGAACACCTTAATAAATTATATTTTAAAATGGCAATCATTGGAGAGACAAGATTATTAAGCCACCCACCAGAGTGTTGGTTGGCTGGCCAAGTGTTTGCACCTTTTTATCTGCAATCCCCTTAGTTTCTCTCATTAACAGCAAGCATTTCTGAGGCAGCTAACCAAGGGGAAGGGTTCATTCACTCTGTGGCCATAAAACCAAGTGCAGTGAACAGGCTCCTGGGAGGCTTGACTCTGCTGCCATCGATCAGCTCCGCCCACCTGAAGCGAGGAACTCCCCTGGCCACCAGCCTCGCACACCATCTCTAAGGGAAAGAACAATATAACAGCACCAGCTCTTGTCCAGGGTCTTTAGCCTATAAGTAAGTATAAGTTTGAAAAATAAGATTTAAGATGAAGGTTGCTATTTTATCCTAACAGGAAAAATAAAAGTCAAGAGGCATAATGGGACCTCTGGAGCTAGGCTTAGAGGGAATTCAAGTTCCAGATACACTGCTTAACGGCTATAATTTGAAGAAGAAAAAAAAAACCAAAAAAACCCAGCTTATTTGGACCTGAGTCTCAAAATCTACAAAGTAAGATAAACAATTATGTTGCTCAAAGGATCACGACGAAGACTTTATGAGGTAACTTCATGAATGGGTTTAGAATGGTGCCCACCACATGGGTACCAATCGCCTTTCGTCCTCCTAATTAACAGTGCTCTTAAAAGGACTGAAGCACTTCAAAAACTGAAGTCCTTCACCAGTCATCCTCAGAGAAGTGCAATCTTTGGATTGGTTTTCTTCCTATTACATGAAATTACTTTGCAATTTATCAGAAAATTCTCTTTCCCAACCTTCACTGAAGATTTCAGGGAGAGGTTGAGATGGCCTTGGTCAAGCTTTGGTACTTAAGAACAGATTTCTGAATTAATAACTTCAGTAGCTATGACATAAGATTCAGTGAACAGAAACTCTTTTTACTGGTATATGCTCAGAAATGTATGTCTCAGTGGAGACACACCCTATATAATGCTAAATAATGGCATGTTGTTATTTATTTGGCCTCTCTTAGAGTTTTCCATCTAGAACAGCAAATGGAGTTTCCTGTCACACATCTGAAGAAAAAAGTAACAGAAACATGGGTAGAAGACCTGAGGGTAGAGAGAGCAGCAGGAAGCACACAGAATGGATCCAAGGGCCAGGCAGACACAGCAGCTCTCACCTGCCCTGTGAGCAGCACTGGAGACTGCCTAGACCTGTGCTTGTACTCTCATTTTCTCTCTCTGTCTCTCTCTCTCCCTCTGTTTGTCTGTCTCTCTCTCTCTGTTACACACATACACACACACACACACACACACACACACACACACACACACACACACAAGGCAGCCTGAGTTTCAAAAACAGCCATTGGAGAGTTCACTGAGAGGACAGAGCAACAGCAGCTCCAGAGGCCAATATGGAAGATTATAAAGCCAAACTTTCTTTTCCTAGGCAGAAGTCAAAGACTATATTCCAGTCCTTATGGACATAATCTAGGATTTTCTTCTGTGGATACTTCAGTGAAAGGAATCTCCATGGTGACCACCTCAAAGGGAAGGCACCTCAGTAACCAAGCCAGAACCCCTGGCCTCCCCAGATCCCTAACTCTTAACCTCTAAGGCCCTTCCAGGCACATCCGGTTCAGGGAAGCAAAATCCCAAAGTCAATAGTGTTCCTGTCCCTCCCAGCAGCCCTGAAGGCTCCCTCCCTACTCCTGTACTGTGACAGGTCACTGGTAACTGTCTTCTGGGTTTTACTTAGTTGTAGTGGGCACAATTAAATGCTGTTCTAACTAACACAGTCCTTGTCCAGAAAACTCAAACCACATAAAAGTCAGCCTGGTTACTTTGCCCTCAGTTAGTGACCGTTTTCCATCGCCACTATGTCGATCCAATCAATGGTGAGGCGTTTGGCTATTAATAAAGCTGGATAAAACAAACTGATTTCAAAAAGTTCAGTCTGGTACCTAATACTTTGAAGGCTGAAGCTTGAACATGTGACACTTAGAGGAATTGCCACCACCACTAACAAAAAGGAGCGAGAAACATAGAGCCCAAGTAAATAGTTTGCACACTTCAAAGATGAAAATACAATAGAAAACCAATCGTCATGCTATTTATATACCTATTGGTATCAAGAAAACTGAACCAACCTAAAGAAAATGATAGCAAATTAATTTTTAAAATTCCTTTTGATTATTTGAAAGACTATTTCAGCCATAAGAACAAATGGAAACAAGGCATTCAACATGACTAGGTTAATCCTTACATTGCTAATAAAAAAAATCAAGTCCAACTCTACTTTTTTCTTATTTTTAGAAGTGGGCTGTTAAGTGTAGAAGATAGGTCCATAAATGTCCTCTGACTCCCTACAAAGTAGTGCTTCAAAAGAGGTTTTGTTTTGCCACCTGAGAATAAAAGGAAGAGTGGAGCTTCAGGGAGTTGAGCAGATGTGACGGCGCGGCTAGCCTAAGCTGCCACAGCCATGCCCTGGAAGACTGGTAATCAGTGCCATGTGCATCGTATTAAGGCCCAGTGTAGGGCTGTAAAAAGAGTGGGAGTCCTTGTCTTATGCGCTGCCTCCACATTTGGGGGGCAAGGGGGGCAGCATGAGGTGGGATGGTAGAGCCCCATGGGCCAGGGGCAGCAGCCTGGATACAGGCAGGAAAGTGGCCAGTGCCTCGAGTCACAAGTCAGAGACAACGGAGGAAATGAAAGTTGGGGTAGGGAGGGAAAAGGGTGGAATGAGGGAGAAAGATCAAACTCAAGGGGAAAAGGGAGGTGTGGAGAGGTTGCGCTAATTCAGAGGGTAGTGCCCACCTTCAGAATTGGTCTCCACCCTGCTTTCAGACAGACAGACAGACACACAGACAGACAGACACACACACACACACACACACACACACACACACACACGGCCCCCACTCACTGAGTGACACTGAGCTAGGAATACCCACCATCATATACTGGATGTCTTCTGCTCTGAGGAAGGCTACCCCTGAGGGCACAGGCTGCCTACTCTAGTCCTACTCCAGGGCAAGAAGTCCTGCCACAAAGACCTCTGCAATCTCCATGGCAGGCTCCCAGTACCCAGGGCTGCTAGCTGGCTGCAGCTCACAAGAAAGCCCAATGCCAGACAGAGCCCAAGTGGGAGCAATTCTACCTCTCACTCAGAACTGTTAGGGTGCTAGAGTGAGGTTGTACTTCTTTGTTTCTTCCCAAAGCGACTTGTAGTGATGGAGGCGAGAGGTGCAGACCTGCACAGTGTCACCAGAAAACACTGTTCATTGCTTTGCTAAAAGCACCAACCAGCTAATGGGTACTGTGCTACCTACTGATGGCCTTCCTGGGACAGCTTGCCTCAAATGCTTACATGCATGACTGCAGTGCTGTGTGCTGGAACCCGAGCACACATGTCACATTCTGGGCTCACAGGACAAGCCCAGGGAGGTGGAGAACAGCTTCCTTGCAGTCGTGACACTGAAGCGGGTTCCTAAATGAGGAAGAAGAGCTTGCCAGGCTGCCGGATGCAGAGCGAATGCGTTCGCAACAGGGACCACGGTGTAGAGGCTCCTTGGCCACGAAAGGTGGGACCTGCTCCCAGAGAGTGACGAGCTCGGGGCAGTGGGTTTACAATGCTTTGCCTGGCAGTTCAGCGTGGGTTGTGATACTCGCATCTAGGAATGGGTCTGGATGGCCCATCATCCACGTGGTAATGAAACATGAATCAAAAACAAGCACAACACTCGAACGTGGGCAACTTCAATCATGCATTGCTAAGACAGCAGCGACAACAACCAAGATAAAAAAGCAAGGTAGGGAGGTAGAAGTGTGCACAGTATTCAACTATTTGTATTTTTTTAGGATAGGATGAAATAATAGCTTGCAATTTGTCAAAGGACTTCTTTAGAGAAATTCTCATGTCTCATTCATAGATGCTGTATGCTGCTGGGTATACTAACATATTCATTCTTCCCAGTGACCCTGTAAGGTAAGGTCATTGTTCCTTATCCTTAATACATGGGGCACAGAGTTCGAATAACTTACTCAAGGTTAATTTTCCAATTCACAGCAGAGCCAGGACTGCACAGTAAAGCTGAACTCTATCTCCACTGCACTTGAACAACATGCTTGGCCACGTTTGTGAGCCACTGGACACAGGGGCACCACATGGCCACAGGGGGCGAGGGAGTTTGAGACACAATCCTCTGCTTGATGAGCACCCAGAAAATTTTCACTGGAGAATCTTTTGTGACTCTCCATTCAAAAGACGCTTAAGTCTTAGAAATAATGCTGTTCTGAAAATGGTAAAGATTGCAAACGGCCCTCAAAGGCCATAGGGAGTGGGCTGGTGGTTTCCAGAGAAGCCCAAGGCCACAGCTTGGGCCAGTTCACACACACACACACACACACACACACACACACACACACGCGCGCGCGCGCGCGCGCGCGCGCACACACACACAGAGCAGGGGAGACTCCCTTCTCTTCTCTCTAACCCCTCCCTCTTTGGGACTCAAATGCCGCATCTGCTCAGAGGAAATGCACTGAGCACCAAGACTATGCCAGGGTCTCCAAAAAAGGCAGCACCCTGAGGGGCAACTGGTAAGCCTCCTGCCACAGGGCACATCCCAACAGCTAATGGGGCACCCAGAAACCGACCTGACCCCTACCTTCCATCTCCAGTGAGATTGATTGCCCCATCCCTGCTCCACCATCTTGAACGAGGAGCCCATATATTATACTATGCCATGGTTCATTTCAGCAAAAATCAACTAGCATTCTTCTGACCTGGGGCAAAAAATTCCCTCATTGAGATCCTGAAAAATAACATTACATCATGTTGCCTGTGTCAGGTTTATAAATGGGCCAGGGGGAGGCTGGGGTGTAACCTGACACTATCAAAACACTGGCCCAGGGAGAAGAAAGGAGCCATTGTTGAAGGCCAGTCAGCTCCCCTCTTGCTGGAGGTAAAATGAGACTGGAGAAATGTTAGTGGGAGACCAGGCACCAGCCGGCTGAGCTCCATATCGCTAAGAAATCAGGCAGCCTCCCTCCACACAGGACTCATCCCCACTTCCTGGAGCGGGTACCACCCTCTTTTTTATTCACTCTGCAGAGTGGATGAGCTAAGGAAGTTTTTTATTTGCATGCCTTAAAGCAAAGAAGTACCTCGGGCAAAAGATGGTGAATCCAGGGTCATTTTTTCCCTCCAATCAGGATGTGCTTTTCAAAATGAAGTGAGGCCCGGTGACTGCTCACAAAGGTCAGGGCTTTATTTCCAAGACAGAACCATGAACATGGCCCAAAGCTTCACACAAAGTCACCTCAAGACAAGCCACGTGAATATCCACACATATGGCAAAAATAATCCAGAAAACTCACAAAGCAAGAGCAGAGGGTGCCAACGTGGAGGGCTGGAGTGTGGACCAGGAGGCAGGAAAGAGACACAAAGCACACTGAGAAGGTCACGGAGCCAGGACAGGCACGGCACCAGCCAAAGGACAAAGTGCTGGCACCGAGATGAAAAACATTCTAATGGATAAATGGAGAGAGAAGAGGATTTATGGTGAGAGAAAGTTCAGAAAATAAAAAGCAAGACAAATGTCAGGCAGCCTGACTGGAGACAGCATTCATTTTGCTGGTCAAACATTTAATTTGATTTTCTCTTCTCTTTCTTCTCCATCTCCTAATTCAGCCTTTAAGGAGAGAGGGGAACCAGCCAATGAGCTCTCTGCGGCAGACTGTGCCCAGATACTCTTGGCAGGAGGGCCTGGCAACCTTGGCCTGCCAGCCAGCCCTCGGCAGGGTGATGCCAGGTTTGGGATCCCTCAGTATAGCTAGCCTGAGGTCCCTGGAAGCCAGGATCATGGGGACACAGAAGTGACCCGCTGTTCTCCTGTGCTCTGCTTGTTGATTTCTGGAGACTGCTGTTAATCCCATCCTCACTCTTAAGGGACCTTAACCTCTGGCAAAAACTCCTCTGGCACTGCTGATTCTGTTTTTTTTTTTTTTTTTTTTTTTTGCAGTTTCTGGGCTTGAACTTGGGACCGTGTGCTTCCCAGGCAGGTGCTTATGTCACTGTATTCCCAGCCCTATACAACTAGGCCCTGATTCTTCCCTGGATTACTTCATTTTCAATTCCCACTAGATTCCTTGTTCTTGAACTGCTCAGTTACACTAACCCCTCATTTTTTTTTTTTTTTTGGAACTGCAACAGGGACTCCCCTCGACTAAAATGAGATGAGGCCCCTGGCCCAAGTGCACCCTCTTTCAATGAACCCAAAAACTGCCCCTCTTTGCTTTAAGCAAAAGAAGGTAGCCCCTGCCCCCATCCCTGTGCTCAGAGGAGCACAGGGGCTCATCTGTCCTTCCCAAACAGCTTCAGCCCCTCAAGTCTTTCTTGTAGTAGCTGGGGACATTTCTGGTATGAGAGCATGCTCTGGTAGGGCTGGCGGCAGAGCCACAGGAGCAGAAGCAGCAGGGAGCCAGGCGTGGTGGTGCATGCCTATAATCCCAGCACTCAGGAGGCTGGGCCAGGAGGCCACCACAAGGGTGAGGCTGACCTGGGCTACACAGTGACTTCAAGGTCAGCCTAAACTAGTAATGGCACCCTGTCTAGAAAGGAAATTAGAAGGAGGAAGAGGAGGAGGAGGAAAAAGAGGAGGAAAAGGAGGAGGATGAAGAAGAATTTAAAAAAGGACAAGAAGAACAAGAACAACAAGAGGCAGCAGCCACTCTGCGCTGGAGTCCTGAGCCTCAGAGAGCAGAGGAAACAGACAAGAGCGAGTCCAGGCCTTCCCATAGGCCGTGGGCAGGAATTCTGAGGTAACAGGTTGAAGGCCTATAGGGTCTGAGGGCTTCTGCTACCAGCTTTTGTGCTGACACCCGCAATCACCCAGTGTCCCACCTGTGGAAGATGCCTCAGGATTGTCTAACTGGCCTCTTCCTCTTTGCCAGGCCTTCCAACTGCCCTTGCATGTAGCTGAACGAAGGGAGAGTACCTACTGTGAGCTGGGAACTAGGAACAGGAATCCGGCCAGTGAGAACAGTCTCTGTGCTTGCTTGCTCTGCTCTTCTCATCTATGCTTCTGGGGTGTTCTAGGCGGGCTCACAACATTCTTGTGGCACACCCTGGTCTGCCCCAAGAGCAGCTTACAGACTCGGGCAGAGACAGAGCCTCCTGGAGAACCCAGACAAATGGGACTGAGGAGGAAAATGGAGTGTGGCATCACCGGCAATGAGAAGGAAAGAAGGGTGTGCGAGGAAGAACAGGGTGATTTTCGGGATTTGCCTACACATTTTTTAAATGTTACATTACACATGACCTGCCACACTGTCAACCCCTCAGGTGCTCCTGTCTGTGATTATCAGGAAGAATGTACTCATACAACAAAATAAAGAAATAAAGTAAAATTCATGGCAAATGCAGGATTACACAGACAGCCACAGCCAATCAATACCCACAGTTTTGTGATCTTGGGGACTCAGTCTCTGGTCCTGAATTTACCACTCTGGGGGGCAGGGGAACAATGCTGAGAGAGGTCTCCTGAAAAGTCCGACACCTTTGGTCCTAAATTTATTTTCTCATTAATGAGCAAAGGGGGATTTATTGTTCGAAGCAATGTCTGTTTTATATCAATTCTGATTCCCTGCTTTTCCCCCAGACGGTGGAGCTCCTTGGAGACTGAGAGCAGATGTTTCATATTTCAGGAGCGAGCAGTCTCCCCCAATTCTTAAAAGATTCCTGAAATTCTTATACTTAACAAAAATTAGCTACAGAGAAAGAATCATGAATTATGAACTCGGAGCCCACCGAGCCTTCCGGAGCCGAGCATTGCTTTCGGGCCTCCTACCACTGACCTTCCACTACCCCAAATCCTCTCTGCCTGTGGCCCACTGGGTTCCAAAAGAAAAATCCCACTGGGCCATGAGGTGTCTGGCTCCATTAGCTACGGGAGAGCTCAGACATTGGTCACAATTAGAGGCACCAGTGCCTCCGTGGTGATTTCAAGAGCAAGAAGCATGTATGAGACCTGTGTTCAAATCCTGGCTCAGGCTTCCAAGCTTTCCTCATCATTTAAGGAACATGTGCTTCTATTTTTTCTTCTTCTATCAAATAAAAATAAAAACACACAGCCCATCCTATTTGTTGGATCAAGGCAAAGGTTACCTGTTACGCAAATGTTTGTCAGTGAGTTAAGTGTTTAAAGAAGTGAAAAATCTTTTCGCTAAAATCACTGACCTCTGGCATCCTGTTAAGACTGATGACCAGGACTCTCCTAGTGGAGGGTGGCACTGGCCATGCACAGCCCTTGGGCAACTCTCCTCTGGGCTCCCCAAAGTGGCTGGTCCCACACAGGAAAGGATGCTGAAGCCGCCAGCCACTCAACAGCGATCCAATAAATGTTTACTGAGCACCTGGCACTGGGCTTGGCACAGGCAGAGTGCTCAGTAAATAGCTGCTGCATAATGAATGAAGGAGTACCTAAGGCGGGATGGAAAGCGTGTGGCAGCCTGCCACCAGTCACCAGTCCTGAATCGGCATCAGAAGTCGCTAATGGATTCAGGCAATCTTCTCCAAAGACGCAGGACTCCGCTCAGAATACTCGGCCATGGCACAGGGAATGAAACTTATTTGCCTTCCCGGGCCAAGGCAAAATGATGAAACACATTAATCCCCGCCTTCCTGGAGCACAGGGACTAGCAGAGAAAGCATGCCCACAGACAAGTGTAACCTAATACACAGAAGAGAGGACTTTGGGCACACGAGGGGAAGCTATATTTAATACGTGTTGGCTTCTGAGATGCTACTCCCCTGGGGCGCTCCCCCTGCCGCTCAGCTCACCTTCTTATTCCCTTCCCCACTGCCTCACAATTTTCACATGCTCAGAGTTCGCCCTGGTTCGCCTATATTCTGCATAGGCCTGCCTGGACCATGGGGTTCCCTCTCAGGACATCAAGTGCGATTTACATGCTGGTCACACCCAAATATATGTCCCTAACCTGATCTTTCTCCTCTTTCTCTCTCTCTCTCTCTCTCTCTCTCTCTCTCTCTCTCTCTCTCTCTCTCTCTCTCTTTCTCGTTTCCCCCCATCTCCTGCTGTCTCTCTCTCTCTGTCTCTCCATCTCAAGCCTCAGACATATATTTCCAGCTGCCTTCCAGACAGTTCCACTTGAATATCCAACAGGCTCCTCAAAACTGAAGTAACTCTTCTCCCCTTACCTCCCTCCAGAGCTCTCTCCAGCCTTGATACCCTTCAAGGTGTCCAAAGTAGAAACCTCGCTGTTTGCATCAGGTCTTCCTGCTCCTCCTCCCTGCCTCCATTAGGAAATCTTTTCAGTGTAACCTCAAAATCTGCTTCCTTCACTCATTCATTCTATTCTATTGCATTCTTACCTAGCTTTTATTGTTATTGTACCCCTTATTTTAATATATCCTCTAGGACTGGCGAGATAGCTCAGCTGTCTAAAGTGCCAGGTTAGGCAAGCTTAGGCAAAGTGCAGAGACCATGGTATAATTCTTGGCACCACACACAGTGCCAGTCCCACCCCCAAGGTGGGCTGAGCAGGCCACAAAATAAAATAAAATAAAATAAAATAAAAGTGTGTAATATAACCTCCAAAGAGTCCAACAGAAGCCTTGCTTCCACCTATCCCCTTTCTGCCCACTGTCACTAATTTTAATACCCCCTCCTATTGTCTTTAGGATTAAATTTTCAGTGCAGCATAATCTGACCCCAATCCTGCCATGGCCCTAGACTCAGACCACACAGATCATACAGCTCAGAGCCACTGCTCACACTGCATTCTCTGCCTGGTGCATCATCTGCTTACTTTGCGTTACACTCTGACGTTGTTCAACACCCCACAATCTCATTCCAGCATCACTTTTGTCACTGCTCCAACACCTCACTGCAGAGTTAGTGACACCATGATCTATAAACAGCTAACTTTGCAAGATTATGACATTGTATTTAATAAAAAGTAAGGCAGTGTTGTTGTTTATATAATCTATCCTACAGAATTTGCAAGTATCACAAGTTTTCAAGCACAAGTAAACAATCTACAGTTTTAGTCATTATCTAAACATATGTGGCAGAGACTTTCAGATTGCCCATTACAGAGGAAGAACATAAGTTCATAGACGGGTGTGATGCACACACCCCTAACCCTAGAACTTTGAGAGGCTGACTCAGGAAGACTGCAATTTCAAGTCTAACCTGAATAATCTAGTCTCAAAATTAAATATTTCAGAGGCCTGGGGGTCTCTCAGCAGGAGGACCCTGGGTGCAATCCTAAATACTGCAAAATCAAACAAAAGATATGAAAGACAAAGTCCTGCTAGGATGCTCCCCACATTCCAGTGGTAATGACAGACAGTGAGCATTACAACATTCAGCAATCACAGATTTATTGCAGAATGTGTTTATTTTAGAAAGTGAAAAAAGAAAGTTGCTCCAAATATGTATGGGAAACATAATTCTTGAATAATAAATGATTTCCTAAACCTCTTAAAGCTGAAAGAAACAACCCTGACCTTATACAAACACCCCTTCCTACTCACTGCCACCAGAATGTGTTATAGGAAAGAGCATGCGCTTGCAGGCAATCTGACCGATCCAGGAGAAGTATGAGGTGAAAATTATCAAAAGGGTCTGAATTTTTTTAAAAAACATTTATTTATTTATTTGGTACAGGGTCTTGCTATGGAGCTCAGACTCATATTGATCCATCTGTCTCTGCCTCCCCAGTGCTGCGATTACAGGTGTATGCCCTATGCCCGGTTTGGCCGGCAGGGCATGTGGTACCGGGTTTCTAACTCCAGGCCTTGCGCTTGCCAAGCAGGCACTTAAACTGCAGAGCTATCTCCCCAGCCAAGAGGAATTTAAAGAATTTTAATAAAAAATAAAATCTTAAAACTTTGAGACATGACCACTGACTGCTAATAAACTGTTTCCACCAAGAAACAAGACCACACTCCGCTCTCGAGAACACAGTGTACGTACACCGGACTTCTTATGCAAATAGATGCTGTTCAGTTTACCAAGTCTCTTAAAAGTTTGCTTCTTTAAATTGGCCACATAACCCCCTGCAGCTATCCTGAATACATAAACCCAGTATCATGCACATTGTAGTGCTCGATATATGTTTATTAATTTAATAGTTAGGTTATTTATATGCCCGGTCAGCTTCTTTTCATGGGAAGGTCTTATAAATCACCTAACATTTTAAACCAACGCATTTAAATTAATGGAATTGGATTGTGCCTGCTCCAAAGAAGATTCCAAGCTACCTGCACAGCTGCCGGGAGAGGCGGAGAGGCTACACCCCCCTCCCTGCGTGGAAGGTCTCCATTCTTTCCATGGCCAAAAGGGTCTCCTTCCTAGGACTCCTGCAGAGGGGACACTCACAAATCCAGCCCTGTCAAAAGGTGTATTCATTTGCTTTAGTAAGCCCCCGCGGACTCTGCTGCAGAGTTCCTGGGGACAAACAGTGTCCTCCTTCAAATCTGGGATGAGAAAATTGAACCTTAAGCCTAGGACGTGGCCACAGTCACAGTTTCTTTGCCTCCCCGCTCCCCTTTGGAACAGGGTCTTGCTAAGTCATTAAACTGCTTGGGCTGAGCTCAAATGGGCGCCTCCAACCTGATAACCCAAAGTGCTTGGATTACATCAGGCCTGGCTAAAACCAAAATAATATTTTAAGAAAAATGTTCTGCCACTCTCTTTCCCTCTGGCGTCCACCTCTGCCCCATCCTGGGTCACTCTCATGCATTCCTTGATCCCTCCTATGAGCAACTCCTGGTCATCAGGAGCCGTGAGACAGATGCCATGCACCATGGGGACTCCTCCGACCCCAGCCACACCCCTGGTCACTGTCCTGCAATCACACCCTGCCCCGACAGGCCTCCTCATCTGCCCCACCAGATGTGAGCACAGCGTGGGCATACGTGCTGATGTCTCCCTGCAGGGGCCCAGCCCCCACCTGACTGACCTCTGCGGGGTGCGGGAACCCATCTGTCTTAGCTCTTTCCACCCTTGCGTTTCCTTCCCACTTTATTCAGACAAGTGAAACATTTCAGCTAAAATCTGTCTTTACGTGCGGTGCGCAGCAGTCAGCCTGCCTGCTGCTGACATGAACTGCCCAACACCAGACAACTTAAAGGAGGAGGAGAGGTTTTATTTGGCCCAGCGGGCAGCGTATTGAGAGGTTCGAATCCAGGCTAGAAGGCAGCAACACCACACAGCAGGAGGACGTGGCAGAGAAAAGCTGCTGAGTTCAGGGGACCAGAGGCGGGGCACAGAGGAGCAATGCCAGAGGGAAGGAAGGGGTCAGATGCGTCCCAAGGCCATGCCTCCAAGACCCCCCCAGATACCCCAGGAGTCGGCTCCCAGGCTGCTCCCAAGCCAGTCCAGTTGACAATTAAGCAGAACAGTCACATTGTATTTCACAATTTAAAAAAAAGAGTCAGTCCTTGAAGTGAGGAGGTCGCAGAGCAGCCTCAAAGGAATGACTCAGCCGTACGCCCAGATGCGTTTCCTACTTATTACTAAGAATTCTTCCTATTAAAATTTAATGCAGTCTTCTCTAGCAGTTCATTTTGTCTGCCAAGTCCTTTATGACTATTTTGATAAGTTATTTAGGCCACAGTAAGAAGTGGATCGCATGCGCAGTGCCTTGTGGGACGGAAGGAGAGCCCATGTCCACTCCTGCTTTGTTCAGGCTAAAGCGTTAGCTCTGGAGACAAAGAGCTGCCACCAAGGAGTGCTGGGCTCACAGCTGGGCATCCTAGTGCACGGCACACACACAATACACACGTGAATGACTGTCAGCTTGAGAGGGACCTCGAAAGCCAAACTCTAGAGTAATGGGACACTGTGCAGTTGTGGTGAAACACAGCAGGTACCAAGGGAAGCGACACAAAGTAGGCGCCTGAGCATCACTTACAGACCTCTGTAATCCTCAGTTTTTTGCCTTCTAAAATGTACAGGATGTCAGGCACAGTGTGGTACATTCCTGGAATCCCAGCTCTCTGGGAGGCTGAGGCAGGAGGAACCCAAGCTCCAGCCCAGCCTGAGCAACTTAAAGATGTAGTGAAACCTTGTTTAAAGATAATGAAAAAAAGGGGCTAGACATATGAATCAAGGTCTTATAAATGACGGGGTTTAGGGGGAGAAGGGAGAGAGGGAGGGAAGGAAGGAGGGAGGAGGGAAAGAGGCGAGAAGAGAAAGAGAGAGAGAGAACACAAAAGAGGAAAATTTTTAAAGAAGTGAACAGACTCTTGATTTTGAGTTGCCTCTTACAGAGAGAAAGGTGTGACCCTAGCCTCCTGGTTCCCACTCATAGGTGCTTTCAGAGAAATCTGAAAGGATGGGGCCATGGGTTTCGAAGAAGGAAGGAAAGAGATGGATAAAAAGGAAGAAATACAGCTAAAGAAACAAAAATAGGAGGAAGAAAGGAGAGCTGAAACCTGACACGCCAAACCTAGGCCTCCCCAGAGCAGCGTCGACTTCTTGGGCCAAGGCCTGCCAGCCCCAGCCCAGGATGTGGAACGGTTCCAGGGCAGCCTTCATTAACGCTTCACACACTCAGCTCCTAATTTACAGCCGTTTAAAGGCAAACATTCTGCAAGAACCTTTGGGGACCTCTAGGACAGAAAGGAATCCAGGCGAAACGGGGTGCCCAGACAGCGCCCTTCAAAGGCAACAGCCCTTGGAGCAAACAGCTCTGGGAGGAGGCGCAGCAGGACTAGAGCCCATCGGAAGGGGCGGAGGTGGCTGGCAGGTTCGGGTGCTAGGTTGCAGAGTGTGCCTGCAGGGCCGCGCGTCTGGGGTGAGTCCTGTGTGCAGGTGGGTGGACATACCTCTATCCACACGGATGAACTCTTGTTCAAGCAATTTAAATGAACAAGATCACTAAAAAAATGAAATTAAAAGCTACTCAATCCTTGGGGAGCATTTCCTTGAGTGCTAAAACCAACTTTTTTTTTTTTTAAGGATTAAGAGAATGCCTTTGAGCCAGAGCCCTGCTGCAGAAATTAACTCCTGGCTGAGGGGCTTGCAGAGCAGGGCGGGGCCTCCAACGGGGCTGCAGCAAGTCTGGTCTGTCATGCTCAGAGCCTGGTTTCTGTCCAGCCCATACCTGTGTGCCTGGTGAATAAGTTGGGTTTTAACTAACCAGGGCCTAGACCTGGTTAGGCAGCTTTTCTCCCAGGGCCACAGTGAAGAACCAATCCCAGCCAAGCCACAGGCCTGAGAAAGAAGACAGGAGCTCCCTGTCACTGGCAGGAGGATGGGACAGGGGAGCCTAAACAGATTATCTCTGAACCAACAGCTTTACCTAAACGGATTACCATTGAGGATTAGCGTTCCCAGGGCTCTGGAGCAGGATCCCCACTCCTGGGGTGCATGGCTGCTCTGGGCCACAAACTGGGAAGAGCTGCATCAAACCTCAGTGGGAAGAGGCATCTCCCTCTTCCCTGGGAGTCTCCAGAATGCACTCACGGAGTGCTAATGCTTCCACTGTTCCTCGGAGCAACACTGGAACCTCGCTCACTTTCCTAGGAGAAACAGGAAAGTCAGAGGCATCTGCATGCTCGCCATTCATAACCGGCCAATCATTCTGGCTGGAATGAGTGGGTGTCTGGTCACAAGCCATAGGCACTAGCACATTCTAGCTCACATGTCCCGGTCAGGAAGGGTAAGTACTAGAGGTAAAAATGCTTGCCTCAAATTGCAGCGAGTTGATCCACAGGTGTGATGCTATAGGGCAAGGTCACAGAAAGGCAGGTGACAGAGATGGCAGAAGAGTGCAAATTCACCTTGTGGAGCTGGTAAGATGCAATGCCAGGCTAGGGCCCAAAGGACTCAAGCCATTTCCACCACAACTCAAGCTGAAGTCCCCACAGACCCTAGGGAAAATCCTGTACGAGTCTCTGCCAAAGCAAGAGGCCAATTTGAGAACGTAAAATTCTGTCCCCTTTGCCCCCTGAGGGTGGCAAAATCACTATCCTTCCTCCATGAGCTTACCCATGAGCAAGCAGGCTTCCCGGTGTCTCACCACCAGCAGGTCCCTGCTTGGAGGGCCCAGGAGCTCTAAAGGGACCTGCTAGGGAACTGAGACTCAGGCTAGCTTCAGAAAGAGCCCTGCAGAAGTCCACCTCTGTTCCTGCTATTCTGAGAGAAGAGAGGTTTCATTTATATGAAATGTGAGTGTCCTCCAGGCATGAAAGTGACAAGTGACCAGGTGTGGGTTCCTCTGGGCTCGGACTGGCCTTGAGCCACAAGCCTGGAGGTAAGCAAGTGAGAGGTGTTAGACCACTTCAAGGGAGGCGTCTGTGGCCCCAGGGGGAGTGGATCCCAATCTCTGGCAGCCCAAGGCTTTAACAAGTTCAACCCGTGGCATGGCCTTGTCCTGCCCTGAGACTCTGTACACTTTCCATGGCAAGAGAGGGAACACTGGTAGACTATAGTTTAAAAGTACAGTGTATTTGATATCGTATTATTATTTTAGGGTAGCCTTACAGTGACAAGTTATTTTGGATTTTTATTTTCATTCTTTTATGGTTGGTCCTAGGGACTTAACCTAGGGCCTTCACACTGAACTAGATCTCCACCCTTTCCCTTTTTTATTTTGAGACAGTGTCTGGCTAATTCACTAAATTGTCCAAGCTAGGCAACTAAGTTGCAGTCTTAATGCCTCAGCCTCCCAGAGTGCTGAGGTTACAGACATGTACCATTACACTCAGTGACTCGAGTCCTTACCAGAATTTCTCATAATTGTATGTCTGACTGTCAAAGCAAAGCAGATAACAGAAGTGGTTCTGATTGTCTGCAAAACTTGGGTCTTCATGTTTCCCAGCTGTGAGCTAAAATCTACTTTGGAAAAGAAGAGCTCTCAAGCTTTGGGCTGCATCCACACTGGCCTCAGCTTTTGTTAGCTACTTTCAAAAGGAAGGAAAATACAGAAGACAGGGAAGTACAAGGCCTGCTCTTTGCTTAGCAAATCAATAGGAAAAATAAAATGAAAGGGCAGTACACAACAGGATGTAGCGCCAGTCTCTTCAACTCCAGCAGTCAGCTTTTCTTAAATGGACTCAACCATTTAATCTAAGCTTCTCCAAGCATTGCTATTAACATGCCAGGACAGGAGACAAGTATCCCAGGGCCACTCGGCATCCTGTATCCAAACTCCATTCCCACCTTCCCCCGTGCTGTGGGACTGACCACTCCAGGCAGCTTCTTTAAGTTTTAACCCTCAAAAGGAAAATGATGGGTTTAAACTATTAAACCTTTCTCAGAAAGGACAGAAATTAAGGAGAGGCCACTGATAAAGTATTCACATGAGAATACTGTAAAGAAAAAACAAAAACAGAAAAGAAGCCAACTATATATCCAGTAATGGCAGGTTCACCTGGAGAAAGAGAACAGGAGCCACCATGAGGGGCTATGGCCAAGTGGTAAAAAGAGACTAACATTGTTCAACCCCAGGATCATTAGTAGGGGATGAGAATAACTTGGGGTTTGAGCTGGTGCCAGAAGAGAATAGAGTAACATCTGAAATGACATCTACAGGGTTGCACAGATCTATGGGGAAAGAATAGATAGAGGGGAGATTGTATGGATAAGGACAGAGGAGAGAAATCCTATAAGGAGAGATGCTTCTTTCCTCTCATTGCAAAAAAACCTCCCTCCCTTCTTTGATGAAAAAGCAAGCCAAGAAAAAAAAAGAGAGACCAAAAAAATGAAGTCTACAGTTAAAACAACTATGAGCATTATCTATGAGCTAGGAGGGGTTGGTAGAGTGGATCCACCAGGATTCAGAATTCAAGCCAAGCCACCTTCTGTTTAATTACCTGGGGGCAACAGAGCCTAACTTCCATTCCTTTCATGTAAAAGAGGATAATGATACCTCTTTTTCCTACCTCCAGGTGCTTTTAAAGGTCAAATCTGATAATATAAATGAAAAGTGCCATATAGTTTAAGGCACTACACAAATGTCAAGCTACTTCTGGTATGAGGCTCGAGATGAATAATGTGGCTGCCCAGGTAACCCTTCGAAAATTGAAGGAAAAGTGTTGGGAAGGGTGGAGCTTGCTGTCCCTAAAGGAAGGGAGGGAATGAGAGTCGAATGTGATCAGGTATTTCAAGAACTGTTGTACTGAAGGTTCTACTTATCTAACCAAAACTAATGAGCATGCTTCCTCAGAAAATGCTGGAAGTTAGTAGAATTTACCTCTAACAGTTGTTTTTCCCAGGTCTAAGCATCTGTATGGAGATGTAAGATACATAAAATGCCAAAAGAGGGTGGAAGGCAATGACTTTGCTCCTTCAGGGTGCCCTTGTCTTCCTTTAATTCCTGCCTGTAGTTATGAAACTCTGATCACCATTACACACTAGGAAGAGGGCAGGGGGAATGGAAATAGAAATGAGAGAAAAAGAGGGAGAAACTCCTCACCCTAGTAGCCAGACAAAAAGCAAAGAAAACCAGAAATCTAAGAATTTGGAACTTTTCCGAAATGCTTGGCTATAACTGAGATGAGTCTCTTAAAGAATCAGAGTGGCAAGCCAGGGGCTCTTGAGGTATCACATCTACCACATGGTTATAAGATCCCAAAAGAAAGACCAGGAACAGTCCACTTGCAAAGTCCTAAAATGTGGGAGAAACTCAGGTAATCACGAAAGAAAGGAATCCACTAGGTTCTGACTTTAAGATAACTTTAGAATTATCCGAGATCGGGGGACAGAGGGATGGTTATACTGGCCATCTGTAGCCCATAAAAAGATTTGGAAAGTCTTGGTCTTTGGCCAGCAAATTGGGAAACATGGTAGAAATGTATCCCCATTCTTCCAGAAAGTTCTATTATGACACCATCATTCAAACACTACTATGCTGTTCTACCTTTTCACAGAACTTCATGCTTTCCAACCAATGATCCCTGATGTCACTATCTACCTTCTAAAGAACTGAGATGACTACTTTCCAGAAAGGCAGTGACCAATTCCATTCTCTCTGCATAGGACAGGGAGAAATGAGGTTTCCCAAGAGGTCCTCGATGGCCCCAGAGGGACAAGATAGTTGTATCACACAAAAAGTAGATGTTGTATAAAATAGTGTTTTCAGACTTTTAAATTACATAGCTATTCTTTAAAAGCAAGGTCACACCATCAGGCAATTTATAAGTTAAAAGAAATCAAAACAAGACCAATAAAAAACACCTCTTGTGCTAGAGCCTAGATCCTAAACATGCCTTCACAGCCTTTAAAGGCTTCAGCCCAATTGACATCAACAGTCTTCAGGCATGTGCAAGCAACTGAAAGCGAGGAGACTCCACTTTGCACCTGGACTGTGCCATTTATATATCTTAGAGCCTTAGTCAAGACATGTCATTTCTTTGTACCCTCAGTTCCTACTGGATATTGTTGTTGTTATTTTAATTGAGCTACACATAGTAAAAAGGCTCAGAGATGAGTGTGGAAGCAAAGTGAGAGTGATGTAATAATGGTAGAAATAACACCTCAATCTGTAATATGTTATGGATATGGCCACTATGATACTCACATTGTACAGAGAGACTTTGTAGCTAAAAGTTACACTCTATCTCTGAAGACAAGACAAACCACACAGGAGCTTCTGTCCCACAGACATGTACACTTTACACTAGCACCCCATAACTACTCACGTCATGGGCAGATCTGCAATAATTACTTATAATATGCAAAGGCAATAAAAAGTACAAGTAATAACCAGCAAAAATAAGGCACCAAGATAAAGTTGCACTGTGATAAGCAACGTCCCTAAACATTGTCAAGTGGAGCCTGGGGAGAAAAGTCATCTATGGTCAGCTCCACACTATGGCTTCATGACTTAAAATTGCAGATGTCTTAATAAAAATCAGGTACCTGAAGGTGGTTACACAGCGTGTGTGTGTGTGTGTGTGTGTGTGTGTGTGTGTGTGCATGGGAGGGCTAAGATGAGCTGTAAGTTTTTGTACCATTTGAAAAAGAACACCACCCTCTGTATTCCCCAGTCCCCAACCCTGGAGGCATCTGCCAGTGAGGTGTATCCCCAACCTTTTTAATTTTAATTTTGAGACAGGGTCTCTCTACGTTGTCTAGGTGACCCTGAACTCAAGGTGCTCTTGCCTCAGCCAGTGGAGCAGCTAGGATTCGATGTGTACATCACAGCGGCCAGCATTTTTATGATACAGGAAGCAGCTCAGTTGTACCAGGTGATTTTTCAAGGATATGAACCTGGACTGGTATGACTATGAGAGATCCTAATGCTCTTGACACTGACCTTTCTGCACAGAAAACATCTCAGCGGCTATTTTAGTTGTTAAAAAGATTTGATTTACTCATACATTAAAGTTCAGAATTGCCTGTGTGCCAGTAAAACAAAACAAAATATATATCCAACTTTCCTCTTGTATTTGTTCTTTATAACTCATTCTAATAGTAAAACTGGACAGAAGAAACTGGCTTTCTTTACTGGGAAATTCCACTTTCCATTTTTCTAATCTGTGTTCAGGGTGCCATATTGGATTCCACCAAAGCCCTAAAAATTATGACCTTTGGAGCTCTTTTGTCAGCTGTATTTCCCAAGAATGTACTTCCAGCTTGCTCAGGCTTGATGTCTCTCTGTCATTCCTTTCTTATGAGCCCATTTGCAAAGACTAGGTCTTATTCTGTGTTCTTTAGAGCACCTCATACAGCTGTTGATTAGCACTAAATAATATAGATTTTTATAGCAATGGGTATGAATAATCATGACCATAACCATTATTACCCAAAATAGGTTTTCCCACATATTTCCCACCGCTGGTTTCTTAAAGTCAATGAATATACCACAATCCTCCCTGTTTGGAGATCATCAGCCAAAAGCAGTTGAGCTGGGCGGTGACAATGAGCGCGTAAATCACACACAACATGCCAGACGTGGGGAACAGCAAATGGCTCATCATCTCCTTTAAAGGTTGCCACAGCTGTCCTGCAGCCAGGAACCTGACCTTGTTTTCCATTCAGGTTGCTGTCTTAGCCTACAGAGGCATCATTCGTGTCACCTTCAACGGCTTTACGGCCAGCTCACCACCATGGGGCCATTTCCACAAAGCATTCTACTGGCAGTGCCCACTTGGCACTCAGGCTAAATGTGCGAGGGGCTCTACTCATAGTTTCCAAGGATTTGGGAACTGGAGATCTTACCTAAGTCCACAGGTTTCTGCAAAGGAAGTTCTGAATGGCAAAGACTCTATCCCACTGAAGGAAGCTTGGCGGAACAGAAATTCTACAGATTTTCACTTCGCCTAGAGCAAAGATATTCTCAGCAGTCAGAATACTTTCTGCATTATTGGAAAGAATAGAGTACAACTGTAGGAACAATGGGACAGGGTCATAAAGCCTGTTAGCAATGGGCAACTTCTCCAACCCTGACCTAAAACAAGAACCTGGTTCTTTGGTCTTCACAACAGAAGTGAAAGCCGCACATGCACAGAATGGGGCTCTGAAGCAAAGAGATTGAAAGTTCAAGCCCAGCCTTGGGAACTTAGTGACTTAGAAAGATCCTGTATCAAAATAAAACAACCCCCTGCCAAAAAAAAGGGTTAGGAATATAGCTCAGTGTGAATGCTATAGGTTCAAATACTGAGAGAAAGAGAGTGACAGAGACAGAGACAGAGACAGAGATAGACCGAGACAGAGAGGCTTTGAAAGGAGTTACTTCTGCTGCCACTTCTTTGTTAATCATTTCTGCTTGATTCCCAGTACCAAATCATTTCTGCCTTAATTTAAATACTTAACCTAGATCTGCACTGCCCAGTGACAGGACACAGACTGTGTTCTTATGTTCAATGAGGTGTTGAGCACTTAAACTATGGCTAGGCTGAGCGATAATATGTAAAATGTGTAAAAATGTATACTTTTGAATGCAGTACAAAAAGCATACGAAACATCTCTCATGAGTTTCATTTGATTACATGTTGAAATAATATTTTAGAGACATAGTAATATACCAGTTCATGTGTTTCTGTTTGTTTCTGTTTATAAGGAAAAGCATTTGGCAAAGTTTTTCTTCTGTTCCCAAACTCCACATAAGGTGACAAACAGGACTACAGCCAGTGTCCACCCTGACACATACACACACACACACATACACACACGTACGCACATACACACACACACACACACACACACACACACACACGCAGCCATCTTCTGCAAAACCATAAAACAAATTAAGTTCCTAAGTCAAGGTGCCACTGTATGGGAATATGTTTTATTAAAATTAATTTCACCTGTTTTTTAATATAGCAGTTAAACAATTGAATTTTTCTCCACAGAAATATGTCATTTGCTTGGCACCCCCACCAGATGGGCCCTAAAGTCTTGGTTACAGGTTTAAGATCTTGTGCCTCACTTTGTGCTTCTAAGCAAGCTCCCCATAGCAAGTCAGAAGTGGTGCGGCAAACTTTTACTTTGTGACCAACTTTCTTATCTCTAAAATGGGACTGATGCCACCTTTGAAGTAAGATGATGGAGGCAAGCAGTGGGACCTTAAGTAAGCGCTGTGTGCATGAAGTCACTATCATAAGCATACTATGCTGTTCATTCTCTGCAGAAACCTAGAATGACAGGTGACGAGGAGGGTACAACAGGAGGGGATTCCCTAAAGGAAAATAAAACCAGTCTCCCCTGAAAGTGACTGCCCGTCGGGCTCTTTGAGATATGGGAGCAAGCAAATCCCAGAGCAGCCCAGCAAGATCAGAGGAGACACAGAACAATTAAAAATAGAAGCTTCCAAAGTTTAATAGCAAGTTGAGATTAAAAGAAATGAATGTAAGGAGGGACAGGGATATAGCTTGGTGGCACTGCACCTGCATGGCAAGCATGAGGTTGAGTTCGATTCTCAGTACCAAAAAAAAAAAAAAAAAAAAAAAAAAAAAAAAAAA
This sequence comes from Capromys pilorides, assembly GCA_004027915.1. Lineage (NCBI taxonomy): Eukaryota > Metazoa > Chordata > Mammalia > Rodentia > Capromyidae > Capromys > Capromys pilorides. The sequence goes on from PVKN010004295.1 coordinate 30,131, forward strand.
AAAAAAAAAGGCAAAAGAATGCAAGGATTTCATACCACGAATGCTAAGAAAGTACTAGTTTCCAGGATGGGTGAAGAGAGAGGTCGCTGTCATAACGGAATGCTCAGAAATCCAGGCTGTGGTCTTCGTGGTCAGGAAGGCAAAAGGAATTGGCTGGTGCCATGCAGGAAGCAACAGAGTCTCCGCGCATTGGCGCAGGGTGGGAAAGAGGGGCACCCCAAGAGACAGAATTCGAAGGCTGTGGAACAAAGGAGCCTGAGATTGCGTGACCAGCTGTGACTACAGGACCTTGGCTTACTGTGTGGCAGTGCCCATCCAAATCCAGCATGGCCGCTCTCGTCCATTCCCTCAGCACAAGAAGGCCCTGCCTGATACAGCACGTTCACTGCCAACTGCGGCCTCCTCAGGTGCTGCTCATTGTTAAGACCATGAGAAACAGTGATGAGAGCTGTGACCTCAACCACCCCTTCCCTTTCTCAGCAGACCCTCAACTTGGCAGACACATGAGAACTAACGGGCCGGCCAAGCATGATGACAACTTTGGACAGAGGAGAAACAAGACAAATTGGAAGCAACTGAAGGTACTCTGTGAAGTACAAGCCAGCGTGAATGGCTAGCCTGGAAGTGGACAACTTACAGCTAAGGGTTTCTATCCTTTCTTAGGATGCCCGGTTGACCTAGAAAACCTCCGAAGCCTCTCACCCTCCACCTCACCACGTATGCAAGGATTCTCCATCACCCTCTCTTGGAATCTCAGACTTGGAGCGTAACTTGGTTTGAACAAAGACCCCCCCTCCTTGGCTCCCCCCAGCTTCCCTCCCCCAGCCCTTTCTGTGCCTTTCCCCCCAGCTGCATTAACTACTCAGAAACACAGTCACTCCACTCCAGACTTACTCAGGAATCACATTCTTAGAATAACTCATCAATTATACCTGTCAACTTGCCAAAAGTGCCACAGGGGAGGTGGAAAGTCTAGACTGCATCTAACTGCTGCGCCGCACAGCACCCCTGTTCGCAGAGGGCCCCCACTTTGCAAGCTGCCTTCACAAGCTCACAAAGGGCAAGAATCCAAGAAAGACAGGCACCAGGGGTCAGAATGTAGACTCTATGGCCAAGCTACTCCCAGGCCTAGGCGAGGGCACAGAGTAGCGTAGATAGGAAAGCCTGCATAAGTCAGCTAACAGGATGTGCTGCTACAAAAGGCCCAGGTTAGGAAACACTGAAAAGAAATGTCACTGTATTATTTAAATATGTGCACGAGCTCATCATCAATAAAAGTGCTGCCAGGAAGGCAGAGCCATGACAGACATACTTTTTAATTAATTGGCAAGGATCATTAGTAATTAAAACATTTATTGTATGCAAATTCCACTGCTATCCTTGAAAAGTTTACTGTCTCAAGCAGGATAAACAGCCACAGGAATACCAGTTACAAAAAAAATGCAGCTAGAAACGGTTTTCCCATGTGTGAAACTGTATGGTTTTTATTCAACCTAGGCTGAAAGGATTTAGAATCCAAGTTATCCAAGATCCTAGTAAGGCTTTTCCTTAATTCCAAAATCTTGTGGCTATAGTTATTTCTTAACAATATTTCACAAGACATACATTTTATTTTCATGAGGTTATATAAAGCTGTACACATTAGGAAAGGTCTACATTAGCCTTGAATATGTAATTTCCCTCACCCTATGCCTTTGAGATTCCTCACTGGTTAAATAGTAATATTTCCCATATTAAAGGACCTCAGTGGTAGCTGGGTATGGAGGCACATTTTGGGGGCCTAGGAAGGAAGATTATATGTTCGAATCCCACCTGGGCAACTTTGCATGACTCTGTCTCAAAGTAGATTTTATATATATATATATATATATATATATATATATATATATATATATGACTTCCGTGTGGACTGACACTATAGAAGCATGAGTGAGACACAGCACACCACCAGCAACACATAAAACCTCAGTCAATATTTAGAAGTGTAACTATGGTCAAAGATTTTACAAAATATTCCTAATCTTACAAAGAGTGCATATTCTTTATTTGATTTAAAAATCCAGTCAGAAGGAGAAAAAGAATTCTAGGGTCATGACACCCTCCCTACATGAATTCCCTGTTCACCCCAACACACAGGGGACTGAGTTCCCTCATTCAATCACCCCAGCTGCCAGGGCACAGGTGGAGGCATCTGCCTTGAGCAGTCAGCTCCTTCACCTGGGTTTGGGTTTGAGGGAGGAAAAACGCAATGCCTACAGATCTCACGGTCTTGGTGCCCCACAAGATTTCACTTGGTTTTCCCCTCATTGCAGCTCACTAAAAACAGTACTTCTCAATCTAACCTCCTCCTCAGCAGTGAAGCCCTGTTCTTCACCTGCTAAAGCAGCCGCTCACCCGGGCTCAGCCACTGACCTGGGGCTTGAGGGCAGGGGGTGACTGAGGCCCGTGGTCCAAGTAGATTAACAAGAGCTTCCCAGCATAAAGAGGGGGTCCTCTTCCACCAGAGAAGGAGACCAGAATCCTCCTTTGGCTTTCCATTCCTCCCTCCCCAGTCAGAGCTGGTCAGGCCACTTCTCTTGCCAGCCTTTCTAGGTGAAACTCCACCGGAGAATTAGGACAGTGTTCTCCCCAAGACACAAGAGCATCACCACAGGAATCAACATCAAAGTTGGAAAAGTCCTTTCCTCTCAGTTCCCAGCCACTAGATTGGAGGAACAGGCCTCGGAAGGCATTTGTCAGCCCCCTGCCTGGTTGGGACAGGTGGATAATATCTCAGCGCCCTAAATACCTGGCCAGAGGATGGATGAGCCTGCAGACAGCCAGTGTGCTCTGCCCTGGCAATAAACAGCTCACCTTCTGGAGGTAAGCGGGCATTTTCCAGGGCACCAGGGGAGCGTTTAGCACTCAGGCAGAAGTAATTTGCTCTGTGGTCCTCTGGTGTCCTGAAAAGTGTAATCCACTTCCAGAGGTGAGGCCTTCCATCCCAGAGAATCTGTTCTGTCACAATGGGATCTGAAGATCCCTGGCTTCTGGAGACCACGATACAGGTCCCTCCTCGCCCCACTGCTGGCTCCTGTCCACTAAGGGTCCTCTCACCATCTCATCTTCTCCAAAGGGAAAGCAGATGAAACCATCTGCAAGCAACTGGGGAATGCTGTGTCTGTGCCTGGGGAAACTTAAACAAAAATCCTTTCTGGGGCCTCCGCCCTGGCCCTCTTCCTCCTCCTCCTCCTTCCCCTGGTCCTTGAGGCCCTGGGAGTTAATGGGAACTTTTCTCTCCGCCCTCCCCCACTGCCCCTTGCACGGCTGGGTCCTCAGCATTTGATTTCTGTCTGTCACTGAGTGATGAGGACAAAGGGTGAGGAGTCAGGAAAAGGTCTGAGCCACTTTGTTCGGGAGTCTGGATTCGAACTTTGGATGAACCCTTCACCGGGGAGGGGGTTGGGGAGCAGAGAAGGGGCCAGCTAGGAGAACTCCGCTGCTGCGCTGGCTGGCGGCTCCATCCTCAGAGAGAGATTCTCATTAAACAACAGAAAGGAAAAAAGGGGTTAGCAGGACAGAAACAGCCTCCCTAGGCCCCATAAGAAAAAAGAAGACTGGGTGGGTGGGGGCGGGGCCAGGGGCCAGGCCTGGCTCTGGAAAGGGCCAGGACCCAGGCTGCAGGCTGCCAGCCAGAGCTGGTTTTGTTTCTTCCCCGCCAGCCTGTCTCTACCCTCCCTGCATGTATTTATTTTCTTATTTATTTCTAAACCAAAGGGAATTCCTAATAAAGCCACAGTAGTCTTGGGAGAGTGGGAAGGAAAGAAAGAAGGAACCAGGGGGTAGGAAAAGACAGACGGAACCCACTGCCCTCTGAAAGTCAAGATTGCGTGTGTGTGTATGTGTGTGT